>JAUIRK010000068.1:0-63202 GCA_030549495.1 Nectonema munidae | reverse complement strand
CATACCACTTTGCAGCAAAAGATAATTACAGTGACGTCACGCTGACATCTCTAAGCTGGCAATTTCAAAGTTGTTGCAAATCATATTGCAGTGGCATATTAATATAACTACTACTACATCGCTTCTAAGGCATGCAAAACCTCTCTGCAGCAATAAACAAAGTTTTTGCCCTCATGCAACATCAATACAAATCATAGAGTTTTAAAAAATAAAGCAAACAAATTTACATAAATATCAAATTAACATGCAACAAATCTTCATATATCTAAAATTTTCTAAAAAAATTATTTCAAATTTTTCTTACACATCAAAATAAAAAAATTCTATTATATATCTTTTTAAATGTTATTTTATAAAATATCTATTAAAAAATGATATCAAACTTTTTACTTTTTAATTAATTAAATAGGGTAAATTAGTATAACTTTATAATAAATTGCAACATATTTTTACCACAATAAAATTTTCAACTATATCTAAAAGATGAAATAAAAATAAGTAAAAATAAAACTTTATTAATTTTGAAATTATTTTAACAAAGAGCCTATAGAAAAAGGAATATGATTGTCGTTAATTTTAAAAAAATTAATTTAATCAAACTCATTTCCTTCTATTTGAAGACCTTTTTTTAAATAGGAAAGAACATTTTTTGTTGCAAAAAATCTTCTTTAGCTTCTTTTAAAAACTTTTCTTCATCTTTTTTTGAAGCAACTAATCTTTTCCCATATTCAATTTGGTCAATTTCTTTTCTTATTTTTTAAAAATTCAAGAACTTCCCAAATATTTGGGTGCTCAACGGGTAATGAACTTTGTAAGCTTAAATATAAGAAAAAATGCATATCTTTTTTTTGACATCTAAATATTACCCATTAAAAATATCTTTCAAAAAAAAATTTTCTTTTATTACTCAATTATGAATATTTATATTTTTATAAACAAAATAATTTGTAGATGTCAAATTCTTATACAATGTAATGAAAATATAGAAAATCATAGATCTATTAAAAAAATCATTATTATTTATTAGAAATAAAAAAGAAAAATAAAATATAAGGACTTTTCAGGTAATTAAATTAGGTAATATCTAGGAGAAAGCTAATAGTTATAACAAGAAAAATGTTATAGTTATAGTATATTATATATTATTTTCTTCATACTTTTAAATGAAATTTATAATGTTACCTTATTAATTTAATCTTTTGTAAGAAAGTGTTCAGATTTAAATTACTAACGAAATTTAGCGAAATATTTTTAAAATTATAGTAGGTAGGTAGGTAGGTAGGTGCATTTCAAAGCACTTTCCAGCGTGAGCTGATATGCTCGCGTAAGCTTGAGAGTTGGTTAAGGAAGATGCAGATGTTGGTAGAGATAGGTTGTCCTAAAATTAGAAGAGAAAAGCAGATTAGTTTGTTATAGGGTTATCGACGGTGGTGAAAGTTGTTTCAATGGTGTCAATGAGGGTTGCTAGGGATTTTAGTAGTGTTGGGTGTAACAGAAGATCTGAGAGTGTTGTTGGAGATCTGTTAAGTAAAGAAAGGCAGCGAAATAGAAGATCTTGGCGATGATAAGAGAAGATTTGACATGTGAATATGAGGTGGTATGGCGTTTCTATTGTGTCGCATCCGAAACGACAGTATGGATTTTCGCTTACTTTAATTCGGAAAAGATATGCTTTGCATGGGCAATGGCCTGATAGCCAACGAATGGTTGAACGAGGTGGTGTAAATTTTTTGTTTTTGAAAGTTGTGTGAATTGTGCTGATGTGTGGTAAAGAGGAGATTAGTGCATTTTGAGATGAAGATATGGACATCTGCCATTCTTCTAGAGTGGATAAGTGAATGTGTGTTAGAAAGGTTTTGAGCGGTAGGGAGTTGAGAGGAATGTGGGAGGTTAGGTGTAAGTTTGAGGCTAAGTAGTCTACGAGGGAGTTTTCTGGTATGTTTAGATGAGCAGGGCACCAACATAGGTGTATGTGGAAATGTTTTGTAAGATTGATTAGGGAGGAGGCGAGTTGAAAGGAGGGAAATGGGATGTTGTGTGATAGAGAGAGATCGTGGATTATGTTTTGTGCATCGGTATAGAAATGGATGGTAGTAAAGTGGGGAAGAAAGTGGTTAATGTTGTTAGTGATCGTAGTTCAGGCGTGTAAAAGGCTAAAGATTTCGCATTCGAGGATTGAGAGTAGAGGATTTAATTGGGATCGATGGGTGTAAAAGGGGCTAGTGGAAGAGCCTTTGAAGAAGGCGTAAGCAAAGGAGGTACTTAGGGACTTCTTTGAGGCGTCTGTGAAGATGCGTAGGGAGGTTGGTGAAGAAGTAGAACGAAGGTATGAAATTGATTGTTTTGCAAAAAATTTGTTTTTGCATATGGATGTTTTGAGAGGGTTTTGTGCAGATGGGTGAGTTAAAAGAGATGGGTGTATCGAGGGATGAACTAGGTAGTTAGCAATATTTGGAGCGTATTTTGCTAATAGATGTGAGTAGAAAGAATAGGATGGAGTATTGTGGTGGGGTGTGATCGGATAAAATGGGGGAATTAAGTTGTTGTATGTCAAGATGAAGCGCTTAATAATAGTTTTTTTAAGTTGAAGTTGTAATGGTAGGGTGTTAGTTAGAATTTCTAGGCATTGTGTGGAAGTAGTACGATATACGTTGGTGATGCAAAGTAGACAGAGACGGTGTATCTTGTTAAGAAAATGTATGGTTGTGGGGTTAAAAAAAAATAATTAAATGTGTTTTATGAAAAAAATATTGGAAAAAGAAGAAAAAAGTAATTAATTAACAATTAAATGAAAATTAACTTAATATATTCATTTGAATGATATTGTATAAAGTAAAATTCCCCAGCTGGGCACAACTTTTTTGAGCTGGACATAATTTAGGCACACCCTATCTGGCTCAGTTTAACTAATATAATACTATATTGTTTACTAGTAATTATTTTTACAGATACACTTAAATCTATAGAGTATTGATAAATTTAAAAGTAATTATAATAATTTTTTATATTTACAAAATTTCACATTATAGTTTCAGAAAAAATATTTTCGATAAAAATGTTCTCCTTTGAATTTAAAATTGCTTTGAACAAGATCTTATTCAATGTGGAAATTATTAGTACAAGAAGGTACTAATATATTTAGAAGTACAAATTAAATTATCACAATGACAAATAAAAATGGTAATTGATATTAAAGCAATTTTAAGTTTCTAAGTAAAGTAAAATTTAGATTTACTCAATTTTTAAGAGATTATTTATCTAAATATATATTGCTTATTTAAATGCAGTATAAGATTTGCAACATTTTCACGTGCTACCCTATAATTTGACTTTAAATGAGACTATACGAGTTATTAGCTTACAATATCTGCATCATGAGGTACCATGCGTTTGATAGTTGGGCAATCAAATGTGACTAAAAAGTAATCAACCATAATTCACATATTTTTAAAAATAAAATAAGCTTGAACATTAGCGCTTGTTCATGTTCGGTTTGGAAATATACCATAATCCAATTTTTTTAAATGTAAATATCTTTTTCACAAAACTAAAAAGTAAAAATATTTTAATTGTAATTTTCCAGCTTCTTAATGGCGAGTAAAAAAATTGTATGTTTGTATCTAAAATTTTTTTAGAATATATTTGACTCCAATGAGTAATGGATGCCGATTTTTTGTGGGAATACAGAAGCGTTAAGTTTGATCTACCTATAAAGTAAACGTTAATAATTTTTATCGTGTAAATAAGCTATTTTTCTAAGTATAGTTCTACGTATTCAGTAATATAAAATGTCTGTAATAATATCTATTAATCGGCATCTTCATATAATTAATGGCTGACAAATTTGTAATAAGCCAATTTATTTATCCGCTCTCTCTTAAATGTATTTCAGTGTTTCTTAACCCGTTAACGACCAAAATAATCAGACAATATCTGATGTAAAACAAGATTTGTATTAAAGAGCATTGATAAACGCAGACGATTTTATTTTTGTAAAGTCGACTCTGGCCGCGTTAACCAGTTAAAGCAAGCCCTAGAAAATTTTAGATTTTTTTACCCCCAAGAACTTAATTTTTCGGCAATCGATCATCAGTTGTTTTGAAAAATTCAGTTATAGTGCTTTCTATTAACAATAGTTAAGTTTTTAATCCTTGCAGTACATAGCGTACTGCATCCTACTAAAAACCTAAGACTAAGTTTTTAGTAGGATGAAGTACGTATGAAGTACATACGTACTTCATCCTACTAAAAACCTAAGAATGACCTCTTGTACTGTATGAATATACGTTGATAAATATTTTACAAGAATATGTTTCAAATATTTGAATACATCCGAGTGAAGTATGCATCATAACACGAATTCTTTTAAAATGGGAAACAATCTTGTCTAGTGTTAGCTTGATTACTAACAATGTTAGAATTAGGTCGCCAATCCACTACCTAACCGTAAAAACCTTTCAATTCTTCAGAAGAAGAAAACCAGGATAAAAACCGGCACAAGGGAATGTAACTTTTTCTTATATAAGATAGGCTAAAAATGGGAAGAATAAAATGCCTGCAATACCTTACTTAATATTTAGTACATATTATAGAAGTTAAAATACATATAACTTTAGGGCATGTTAGATTAGAGGAACAAACTACGCCCAGAATTTAACTCCTTCCTAATTTAACGCTACGAATAGATAATCGGTTCTACAAGCTTTTATGTGGTATGGCATTCATGGTAATGCTACCGTAGGGTGTTTTCATTGAAAAGACACAATTGCGCCGCTTGTATCGAACTATGAGGAAAGCAAGCTTGGTGTAGGATCGAACCCAAGACTTTGAGTTATCGAATCCAGCATCTAACCAACCACCCTACTCACGCCCCTCATAATTTTTTAAATCATGATATTTGCAGTTTAGTCATAAAAACAATGATTTTTTTTAATTTTCTAAAAAAAAATTCCAAAAATTATTTTTTATTGGTGTATTCTACAAAACTTATTTAATTGATACAATGAAGCCGCTTTTGAAAACTAATTTTTAGAAAAAAATTAAAAAAATGTTTGCCCCATCTAAGAATAAAATCTATGACACTCAGATATAATAATTTTTCATATTTATGCAAACTACGTTTTTTTTCTTAAAAATAAATTTTTCACTTTTTTTGCCTACCAGTTTTTAATGTAAGTTATACGCGTATTTCGTTCTTAACACATTGATTTAGTAATTTCGAAACAAATCTTGAACCCATCAAACGGTGGATCTTCTTAATTCAGAATATCTATCTTGTCATCTTACTGGAATAAATCAAAAAAGATACGATTGATTGAGAAAGTCAAAATACCTCTTCTATTTTATCAAACCAAGGTAAATGCAGTAATAATTAATTTTACAATCTTTGGCTTGACCAATGGATAAAAGAATTAAAAAATATTACTATTTTGAAATGAAAAACACCAATGCCAATGTCTAAAAAGTTATAACAAAATATTGTCTAAAATATTCTAATAATTATGATCCACTTTTCAAGAACTCGTCTCTCTTTACGGTGACACGTCTCATTTCCATTAAAGCAGAAAAATCCTTTAAACTATGAAACTCTAGTATCCTGCAGTTACAGATATTACATAGAGCTGTTTTAAAATGTCTGATCGCGCTGTGTCCATTTAAACTTTTCGAACTTTTCTCATTGGGTTTTCCAAACACATTATTTTCTTAAATTTTTTTAGAATTAAATCTTTAATTGATCAAAAATTTTTGGTGTGAAAAATCTCTACATGTGTTCGTATGTTTATTTTTGCTCCAATTTAGGATATTTCGATCTTCGTTGTAGAGAGCTGACCTCATTTGATTAATAATGTGGTATTTTTTACTTTTATAAACAGAATAACCATTATTTTTTGCAAAAAAAGTTTTTTACCTCCTTTAGGACTAGTAACACCGCTATACTAAAAAATGAAAATCGTCTGTTATATATATTATATATATGTGAAAATACGTTGAGAAAGAAAGCATACGATTAGTCTTAAAAATACGGGTCCCCCTTTTCCTCTTTGGATATGCAATTGTTCAATTTATTCAAAATACAGACATGCCATTTAGACTAATCCAATAGTAATTTGTTTTTAAAATAGATTTATCAATTAACGTTTTTTATTTATAGTTTGATAACACTGGTCAACAACAAATTTGTTGTGTGCATTTTTTAAGCTGATTTAGGACGAATCTGATGCGCTGAATCCAAAACTCACATTAGTTTTGTTCAATCAGGTCAAGTTTTTGAGATATGGCCACATGTCGTTTTTTACATTTTTGTTCACATGTACGCATGTGTGGAGCAATTTAGAAGAAGTTGGTGGGGGTAAAATGTCATGTCAAATAATTGTTTTGATTGGAAATAATTATTTTAATGACAAGAAGTATTCAGGTAAAAAGTTGTATCTCTTGAAATAACGAACTCTGAAGAATGTACAATACCTACATGCGCCAATTTATGACTAATTTGTACCTATTTTTGTTTTGCAGATGAATGATATGGCTTCGACCAGAAGATCGTGCAGAAATAAGCCCGATGTGTTTTGCTACATATGTGGAGAATACACCATTGTTCCTAATAAGAAGCCAGTCACAAGTTACATAAGGCGTGCTTACCATGCTTATTTTGGTATTAAACTTGGTGACCAGGATAAAGCTTGGGCCCCACACATGGTGTGCAAAGCATGCACATAGACTCTGCGTGGGGGGGACCAACGGCAAGAGGAGTCTGAAGTTTGGAATTCCCATGGTTTGGAGGGAGCCGACAAACCATGTCACTGACTGCTACTTCTGCGCTGTTGATGTGTCTGGAATCAACAGAAAGAACTGGGCAGCCTCAAGTATCCTAATCTTCAATCAGCACGTCGTCCTGTAGCTCATTGTGATGCAATTCCAGTGCCAATCTTCGGCGAACTTCCTGACATTAGTGACGAAGAAGCCTCCAGTGTTGAAGGACATGAAGAAGAAGAAGTGGTTATTGAAGATGATGCTCCACATCCATTTTCCCAAAAGGAATTGAATGATCTAGTTCGCGACCTCAGCTTGTCAAAGGACTCTGCCGAACTGTTGGCATCCAGATTGAAGGAAAAAAACCTCCTCTCTGACAGTGCTCGCATCAGCTTCTTCCGCAACAGGCATCAAGAGTACCTCCGTTTATCCTCTGGAGAGAAGGACTTGGTGTACTGTGCTGTTATTGCGCAGCTTCTGCTCAAGCTTGGAGTGCCACAGTACGAACCCAAAGATTGGAGACTGTTCATTGACAGCAGCAAGCGATCACTGAAATGTGTTCTGCTACAAAACGGCAACCAGTTTGCCTCTGTACCCATCGCTCACTCGACTACACTGAAGGAGAAGTATGAAGCGGTGAAGTATGTGCTGGAGAAAATTGGTTATGATCAGCATAAATGGTTTATTTGTGTTGACCTGAAGATGATGAACTTTTTGTTGGGACAACAGTCTGGCTTCACCAAGTACCCATGTTTTCTGTGCATGTGGGATAGTAGGTACCGTGCTCAGCATTACACGAAGAAGGACTGGCCTGTGCGGGAGGAATTGGTGCCATGCAAAGAAAGGAACGTCATCAACGACCCTCTGGTGGACAGAGACAGAATACTCTTCCCACCGCTGCACATCAAGCTCGGCTTAATCAAGCAGTTCACCAAGGCTCTGGACAAAGATGGTGACTGCTTCACTTACTTGTGCCAGGCTTTTCCAGGATTGACCTTGGAGAAGTTGAAAGCTGGCATTTTTGATGGTCCTCAGATCCGTCAGCTCATCAGAGATCCAGAGTTCAAAAACTCAATGAACGAAGTGGAACTGGAAACGTGGAAGACATTTGTTTTGGTAGTGAAGAACTTTCTTGGCAACAATAAGGCCAGAAACAAGGCAGAACTTGTCAACAACATGCTGACTGCTTTCAGAAACCTGGGCTGCAACATGAGCATCAAGATGCACTACCTATTTTCACATATGAACCGGTTTCCTGAGAACCTGGGTTCAATGAGTGACGAGCAGGGGGCGAGATTCCATCAGGACATGAAGGAGATGTAGAGCAGGTATCAGGGTCGCTGGGACGCAGTCATGATGGCTGACTACTTTTGGAATCTGATGAGAGACCTCCCTGCCGCTGAACATTCCAGGAGTTCGAAGAAATGGAAGTTCAAGCCCTGAAGTTTGAACAGTGGTGACGCAACATGCAATTTACTTGTACTTACCTTTATCAATGCCCACCATTCAGATGACAGTAATCGATGTTTCTATCATGTAATCAATAAATGTGGTTGGCAAACATTTTTTTTTCTTAAAAACATGTTTAGGATGATATGTGTTGACAAAAATCAGCTGATAATGCCACAAAAATATAATTGATTTTGTCACAAGATCTGATTTTTTCAAATCAACTTAGCACAAAAACCTGACCTGATGGAGAGAAACGGATGCCATTTCCTGATTCAGCAGTGCCAGAATACACTAATTCACTTGTAGAAATCTAGACAACATTCAGAAAGTAAAAAATTGTTGACCAGTGTAATTAATTACATCAATATCATTAAAAGAATAAAACTGATATAATAACCTTTAAAGGCCCAGGTTTTGAAAATCAATCGTCTGTTATCTTTTGCATTTTTTTATAACTTTAGTAGACGCTTTTAACGACTTTTTTGCTATCACTTATATGAGCTAATCATTGTTCCAAAGAGTGAAGCACCATATTTTATCACTTAAAATAAATGTTGTTTTTTGACGAGTGCCAATGTTACGACTCTAAACAATCTTGTTGAAATTATTTTTAAATGATCGTCTATATTTGATATTTATGCTGTCTAATAGCGTATACTGATTGGTTATTTAGAGTTATCAACATATATTGTACTTTTCTATTTTTAAACAGAAATATTGAATGTGTTTCTGGAGAAAAAGTTCTTTTTATCCACACTCCAGTTAGTGACTGCAAGTCCAAACAAAAAAAAGGTATTCACGTGTGCTTATTTTAATGTGTGAAAATTTATCATTACTCTTATTAGTTAATGGAATATATAATTTTTTTGTTTCTTTTTTTAAAGGCTTTCAAAGATAACTAGTTTTATCTTTCACTACTGTGTTTTGATCCTTGCATTGTTCTTGCGAGTAAGATAGTCAGTGACTCTCCAAATATAACTGATGTTTGGTGTGTTTTTTTTGGACTGACTACGATGTCATAGTATTACGTGTCTTGGATTGTAAAGTTGACAAGTCATAGGAATATAAGAATCAAATTTGTATTCTATCCTTTAATTTTAGAAAATAAAAAGGTTCTTGGTTTACAATATGCTTCTCTAACCTTTCTAGCCATTGGTTTCCAAAATTAATTCTCTGCTCTTCTTTTCAATGAAATTTCATATAACTTAAAGCAGATGATTTTTATATTGTGGGTCTTTTATAAATCATCGTGCCTCAAAGGTGGTTGCCGGACAAAATGTGGGCAGAAAAATGCATATGGACAATCATTTGAAGAGGAGATAATGTCTACACCGACAATTTAACTGAGCATAAAGCATTTTCCTGAATCAATTAACTATTTAATAACCAACTAATCAACTGTATTCTTATTTTTTTATCCTTGCCATTCTATTTGTGGACATTCAGTCAAGTGATTTTTGAGAATTTGTCCATCAGCATTTTGTCTGTTTATGGTCCGAAAGGGGTTAGCCCCTTTAGGACCAGTGTGACACCCGTCTACCAAGAACTGGAAATCTCTATAAAATTATATTGAAAAAGAATGCATGCGATAATCATAAAAATTCACTCCTTAGAGCGTTAATGTTTTATAATTCAATAAAAAAAATCATTTTTAGTTTTTCGGAATTTGCCCTTTCACTGGAAGTTAAGTTCAAATTCGAAATAAAAATCGTCTTGAAGAATATAAAATTCTATTGAAAAAGAAATCACACGATGCAAATTTTAATATAAATCACCCAACCCAGTTTTTTTGATAATAATTGTCTTGTTTTTTTCATTGAGTATTTATATAACTTAAAGAAGGCAATTTTATTTTATATGATAATGGTGTCTCGAACCTTTAAAGGGTACACGATATCGAATCCTTCTTTCATTCTTTTTTTAAAACTTTTTTTTCAAATTTCACCAAAATCTTTACTTTATTTCTATCTTCACAGGCACATTCGAAGTAACGAATCTCAGGCTGATATGGACGTGCGTGGAATCTTCTTCCTCAAACATCTGTAATTTGTTTTTCTTTAATATTCTCTCTCTCTCTCTTCACTAGTTCTCATTTTCCTCTTTATTTTACTGCTGCTTTCCTCACGTGCACAACAGCAATAGGAATTTCATGTATCCGAAATCTTCAATATAAAATTGTTAATTCCGTAAGCAATACACTTTATTTTACTTATACATATACTATTGGTAGTGGAGGTTGTTAGCTAGACCTTATAATAGCCGTCAGGCGGCCCTTTCCAAATTGAGGCTAGCAATTCATCTAATTAACTACACGACCTTATATTAGTTAATTAGATAAAATACTCTGTTGTTTCTTTAAAAAATTTCTTAAAATTAAAAAACTAACCCGTTTGCATCTGACCTCCCGAAACACAAATTTCTCGTTACCCTCTGCGGTGATAGGACCATGCCAAAATTTAGCATCTGTTTACGATACCCCACTAAACTCTTAATTCCCATACGAGTAACCTTTACGATTCTCTCAAGTATTTTATATGCCAAGCAATAATGTCTTTTTATGTATCATTTGTCAATCTTTATATAACACTCGATTGAATTGTAAAATTTACTGAGTCTTAATATAAGAGATTGCTTTTGAAAGCGCTGGATAAAGGAACTTTTCAGTGTATCCTCTCAACCTTATATAAACTTTTTACAATGATGACTTTTCAATAAGAATTTTCATTTTTAATCATCCCAAGAAGATATTGATATTTTGTTTAATGAGAACCCTACTCAGTACTTACAATGGCTTTCTTTTTTAGAGTGCTAATGGCGTGGCTCAATCCTTGTACATGGTCACAACATCTGGGAGAAGCCATTATGAATTCATTTTTGCCACACAGGTATCTTCTTTTCTTTTACTTAAGTGGCGGAACACGAACCTAAAATTATTATTGATTACTAAAACTTTCGAAATACTTTGGAGCAGAAAAGGATATGCACATATGTGATTTTCACTTTATTTAAATGGCTTATTTTGAAATAATTTTTTCAGTCTTTAAAATATAAGCTTTTATTCGAGAGAAGTCGCTTGGTTCGATAACTTCGAAAGTTTTTCCGATAACTATACATTTGTTTAAGGATCAGGTTAAAATTAAGGTTAGTGACACTGATATCTTTAAAAATCTTATCGCCCGCTTGATGTCGGCGGAACAAATAAAAATCCATGAAATAGACAATAAATTATCCTAACTCAATAAAATGTTTCTCAGATAACAGTAGAACTTTACTTGTCTATTTATTGAAAGATGTCCTTTTTAGATTATCACTTTTTCAATGATATGCAATAAGTAGTTGAGTAATGATAAATGGGAGCTCTATTCGATTTTCGGTAATGAACTAAAATCCATGCTTTTAATATTATCGCATTTTAAATCCTTCTTGTAAACTTTTATCTGCCTTACCCCCTTAACTCTTAATTCTTTCTTTTTCTTTCAGTATAACAAGAAAATTTCACTGATTGACGTGGTTGAAGCTGTTCGCAAGTATTACATTTTAAAAAAATTTTTCCAAAAAAAATGCTAACTACATGACACGATTGATTATGGTTCTCAAATTTGATGAACTAATTTTTTTCAAAAGTGAACACTTTTTTGAATCATGTTTTACTTGTTTCAACGTAAAATTTGTTTTGCGTATAATTTCCTTAAGCTGTTATTTTCGAAAAACTCCTAACATTTTCAAATAATAGTTTTTTTTTATTTTTTCAGAATTATTCAGTTTCATGCTTAATATTTTAAACTTAGTTGATTAACTTTAACCCTTTGAGAACCAGAATTTTTAAGACTAATCGTCTTCTTATTTTAATCGAATTTTATATGCCTTTAAAGCAGACCATTTTCATTTCAATGGAAAATCTTTACTGAGAAATATAGATCTTTGAATTTCACAAAAGTTCGCCTGTGAATCCATGCAATATGTTATATCAATTTATAAATTGTATTTAATTTCAAGAGAATTCAATTCGACAAAAATGTTCAGAGAAATCAAGATTAGCACATCTCTGATGCAGGAGAACAAGTTGATGCTGCTTAAAGAAGAAGAGCTGTGTCAAAAGTTGGAATCTGTTCACAACCTCTTTCACGAAAAGGTAACACTATTAGCATCTCATGTTCAATAAATCTGCTCATATTTTTAAATAAAAAAATCATACTATTGCGCTATACTTTTCTAGTGTTTTTATAAATCTTAAAGCAGACAAATTTTATTTTATTGGACAATACTGTCCCCTTTGATAGTGAAAGGATAAAAGTAACCTCTCTCAAATTGTTCATAGTATTACTCTAAAGAATAAAGCCTTTATAATAATTTATTTGGTCTTAGAGTGTGATTGGCATGATGTTTGTGACAAACTTTCGAATGGTGTGGATATCGAATGCATCTGCCAACTTGAACATCAGCATTCCATACTTCCAAATAGTAAGTTTGCTTGCATTTTAGTGAGAGCCATCTTTTTTTTTACCACATTTTATTTTTATAATGATCTCTGCGTCTATTATATTTTATTACTTTTTTATTTACTTTCGAAATTTTACATCTAAAATTAAAAAGCCTCAAAATATAGAATTTCATGATTTCTAGAAAAAACTTTTCCATAACTATGGAGAACTCCCCTGATATATTTAATAAATCAATTTTTAAATATTCTTCATATTTTTCATTAATAGTTAAATGTTTTATTCAATTTTTAAAAATAATCAAATTTTTTTAATAAATATATCTTTCAGTTTAGGCAACATATTTTTAGGTCATCCTAGTGTTAAAAGTTCGGTTTTAATAAAACACTGAATCATTATACCTTTACACTTGCGCTTGTTCTGAAAGTTGTTATAAGGTTGGATTAACATTTGAGATTCCTGAATCCAGTTACAATTTAGGGTAATAGGGCAAGTGCTCCCTAAAATAATAAGTATTTATTTAATTTTATTAGTATTTATTTTAAAATAAAAAAATTTATTAAACTATAATTTTAAATTATAAGTTATATTTTTCACTAGTTTTTATATTTTTAAATGTTTTCATATTTTTTATTAATAGTTAATATATATTTTTTGGTGGTAGTTGTCTGGAGGCTTGATGTCCTAGAACCATCAAATATCTCTCCTATTAGTCTTCTAACGGTATCGTTTTACAGGAAGATATGCTTCAACATTACACGTTCAGAACTTCTGAGCACATTTAATAGGATATCTTTCCAGCAAGGTAATATCAACTGTTCTCCTAGATTGTGAGACTTTTTGACAACAGTTATTTTTTTAACTATAAGAAGGCTTTCAAAGCATATTTAATATTTTGCAAAAACATTACTATGTTATCAAACCTAGATTTGTGCAAACGTTCAGCTTGAAGTTTAAAATAGTCAATAGTTTTGCTTACTGAACTCGATTGCTTCATTTCCAGGTGTCTTTTTCATTTGCTAACGCTTTAGAACACAAAAGACACTTATTTTCCTCTTGCCGACCAGACGTTAATGCAGTAAAATTAAATTGGAAGTATGAACGTCATATTTCATCTTTTAAGCCATTAAGAAAAATGCAGATTTACAAATTAGGCCTGAAAAGCCATCAAAAAGAATAAAAATAGTACTCAACTCAAAGACTAACTAATTTATTCTTTTAAATGTGACTTATTGGCAAAAATCGTAAATGACCCAATATGTTTCACAAAACGATTCACCCAGTGTCCCCTTCTCAATCCCCGTGGAACTTCTTCGCGGCACCGCGGACTCCAGTTTGAAAACCACTGGGCTAGAAGGTTAAACAAACAAGGTAATTTGACTTGATAAAATCAGTGCAGTTATGGTGGAATTGAGAGCTTACACTGGAAGCATAATGTCGGGTAATAATGGTGCTGTGTTTATTGGACAAAAATCTTTTATAATAAATTTTTAAAAATATTAAAAAAAAGTTCGCCCTCCCTTTCAAAATTTTGAGGGTGTGCGTCTCTGATTAAAGTAGTATTCCACTTATTCTTATCCTTATTTGTTTTTTTCCACTATTCATATAAAACTTAGAACAGCTAATAGCGTAGAAATCGACAAATTAAAAAAATTATTTGTTCCATTAGTGCTAAATGTTTAGTTCTTTCTAATTTTGTTTAAGTTTATCTTAAACCAAATCATATTCAGTAGAGCGTGTCTTAGCAGTCACCTTGATGCAACTGTCACTTGTCTATACCGAACATTCTACAACATGCGAAATCACTATAGCTGCAAAAGAGTAGAACCATAATAAACGGGCACTTGTCTAAAACGGCAATTTTCAATTGGTTCAATGTTTGACCCTTATAAACAGGTTTCAAATGCGTGTAGATGGTTGTGTCTTGTTTATATTCAATTTAAAATGCCAAATATTTCACTGTGTTTTTGATATCATTTTCACCGATAATTTTATATGCTCTTTATACAAAATATATTTTTGGGATAGTCATGAGGTTGTAATTAGGAAGAAAATATAATTTACCTAAAAAACAATTAAATTTCTTAAGTTATAAGAGAATTGTAAAGAAATTGGCTTCTCTTTTGAATTTGTGAAAAAGAACAAACTTAGTATTTGTAAGAGCATCAGTCCTATAACCTGAGAAATAACACATATACATACAAGCATGTGTTATACTTGAACACTTTTAATCTAACATATATACATTTCTGTGACTGCTTTATCTAGGAGGTACACTCCAAAAACAAATTTGAAAAGTACGTCATCATTTTTCACGTTAAATTAAAATCTTCAAGAGTTTTGTATAACATAATCTCAGTATAGTGTGACTAGTGTATCCTCTCTGTTAAATATTAACTCACGGTGATTTAGTATACTCTTTGGAAAACGTATTAATGAAAAAATTGAGGACAAAGAGAGATCACGCGGGCTCCCTTTTCATTTTTCAACTTTGCTCAAAAATTTTATTCCACTAATAATTTTAAATCCAATCTATTTTATGATTAAAAAATATAATACAAAACTGTGTATCTTTTAGTGAATATCTCTAGTTGGGGAATTTCCTTCCACTTTATCAATTTATTCTTTAAAATGAATATATAACCTCTTAATAATAAACACTTTTATTAAAAACTCTTTGTTTTATATATGCATTGATAGTCATATTTGAAACTTGGAATCAATTTGGTTAAGGCAAAATGCTATAAAATATTGAAAAATATCTAATGAATTTAATGTTTTTTGTGGACCATTGATTTTTTTCACAGACCACTGGTTGGCGACGTTTGCCCTATGGTGCTCAATCTATAAAGAGATTTGACTGTATGTACTAATTTAGAAATAAAAGAGAAAACTTTCTTAAATCATAAATTATTTTATTCTTTAATTAAATTAATTTTAAAAACATGATATATATTCCAAGTAACAAAATTAGTACATAAAATTTTACCTCCTCATCTAAATGATTTTTACAGATCGACAGGGCCATCACATACGAGATGGCAGACTCGGCATATTCCCGGATGCAACACTTCTTTATGGCCGCAAATAAGATAGAATGCATCCTCAATTGTTAGAAATGAGACAAAACTTTTAAAATTTGCTATCAATTCTAATGGAAAAGAATTTTTAGGGGATATCATTAATGCCTTTTTATCGTAGGTATGACACATCTGAAACGTGTCATTCATTTTGTAAGATAATTCTTTTAAAATGGTGTTTTGATTTCTTTGATGATATGAGTTATTTAATACAGGCATGCTCTACCAATCGATCACTGATGCGTGTGTCTACTCCTCTTCCATCTCTTTTTGTAGAAAAGTGTAGAAGTTTTGGCGGAAAAGAAGTTTGGAAAAAGTGTTTGCATCAACGCGTGTAAACACGGAGGCGGCTATCGTTTAGGCTTTGCTACCGACACTCCCGAGACTCTGAAGTGTTTGAGCGACTTGATTTCCAAGCTCAAAAGTGTCTACTCGCTTCACCCAAATTTTGGCTTAGATGACTCCAATTTCGTATTTAAAGTGAGAAATATAACTTTCACTTACAAAAGAAAGTTCTTTGTTACACCCGCAAAAATAATAAAACTATAAAAAAGTGAAGGCCTAACTTGACTTTTCAGTTTTTTATTCTGCAAAATCATTTTCAAATCAGACGAATCTTATTAAAGTTATGGCGGGAATTACTTTTTATTAACTCTTTCTTTATCCACATTTTGCCTACACTTATTGTCAGGAATCTTCAGTGATATTTGTAAAATAGCATTAAACAATACCCTTTACTTATTTTTTTATTTTAATTTCACTTTTTTAGACTCTTTTGCAAACTTCCAAACAATTTTGCAGGAAGTCAGAGGAGAGTAATAAAATCCCAAAACTTGAAAACGACTCGGTATATTCTTTTCTTATGCTCTTCACTTGTAAGATTACACTCGGCGTTTGCTGGAGAATTTCGGATTCTTACAATTTAAAAGAGTTTAGATTCTCCTTTATATCCATAGGAGATTTCTGATTGGACAATATTGAGTAATCTGAGATTGAAAATGCTCCAATGTTTTTTCATAAGCTGCAATCGAATATCAACTTACTAGTATTTTTTTATATTAAGTGCACATTTAGTCCTGAGATGCCTCATATAATTCAAAACTCGGAATTAAAATTATTGCTGATATTTTCAGAAATATACATAACCAAATAGATATCCTTGAATATGGAACTATATGGTTGAATTTTAACAGGCTTATTAATATTCCCTACTTCTATTAAGTAAGAAGAATCAATCAGAAGTCTATGAGCCAAAACTAAGTTTATTACTAAATTTTTATACTATTAAGCATTTTAGATATGCTAATTAATTTTTTTATTTTAAAACTAAGTTTCCACTTATTTAAATTTCCAACTATAAAGATTAATTTTGTTTGTTTTAGTAAAGTAAATTTACATTAGTATTTAATGATTTCGTATTTGAATTAAGCGCAGACATTGTTTTAATTATTGGAGTTAATTAAATTTTTGTGGGGTGAATTTTTTAAATTGTTATTTTAACATTTCTTTTTTATCAAAGTATTCATTTTTATTTTACCTTGAATGAAAATAATATATAAAGAACTATAGTATATATATATCCGTAAGGATAATACCAGATGTGCCCTGCCTTCCCGATAAAAATATCTTTCAAAAAATTTAGGGGCCAGGAAGAAAAACCATCAAAAAATTTTTTTTAAATAAAAAAATCTTTTCGTTGCCCGATTTAACCTCTAATTTTGATGAGATATGAAGATATATTTCAAAGAAAAATAACTTTCACTAAAACTTGAGAAGCCAAAGAATAATTTTCACGTGCTTTTCATTTTTAAGTAGAAGGACTTTTTTCCAAACCGCTAGTATGTTGGCAACATGAAATCGTTGTATTCTCTGTGTGGTTGAAAATGAGGATGAGCTCTAAAATTTCAACACAATTATAATATTCACTGTTTTTTTTAATTTTGATGTTTTGAATACATGCAAAATGTTTACATTGTTTAGTGAGTGATTAAACATATTATATATGAATTGATGAAAATTACTATCAGTGTGTTGCATCAGTGTTTTTGTATTGATTTCACTTTTTGTTTTGAAAATTTGGATTTTTATCAATGAAGTTAAAAATATTTCCTATTTAAATAGGTTGCAGACTTTCAATAAGTGAAAAAATTGGATGCACATCAAAAGTGCCTCTCAGTGAGTAATGCAATATTTCATAGAAACAGATGCTACCCATGATATCTTTCACATAATGCTAAATTTTTTGTTCTTTAAATTCTATTAATGATGCGTTTGAGGTTATTATGTAATATTCCAACTTGTACTTTCAAATCCAAAATATATCTCCTGTATTGCATCTAAACTGTGCTCCTTGTTTACCCCAAACTCATCTCCATATACCCATCTTGCTCTTTGTATTGGTTGTATTGCTAATGAATAAATCCATATAACATCGATAGAGTCAGTTTAATAGAGAGATCTAGGAACAACATCTAGATCACTTCAAATATGAAGCCTAGTAGTTATTAATCAAATTTAAGATAGATTTTGTCTAAAACAGTTTTCTTCATTTTGAAAGTAAAATAGATTCCAAATAGCGTAAGATTCGAAATTAACAACTTATTAAATCATTTTCAAAATAAAATGAGATTTAATATCACTTGAGTCAAATATCACTGTGTCATCTTTTTTACTTTAGTTTTTCTAAATGTTCTTATTTTTAAGTACACTCCTTTTCAACTCCAATCGCAACTCTTTAACGATGAAAATAATAGAAGCGAATTACCAATTTTTTCTCATGAAATCGGTCTCGCAATCGAAAAGCCGAAGGAAGGAGAAGGTATATTTTCGATATGGAGTGAATTGAAAAATTTTTAAACATTTTGTATATTTGTTTCATTTCCTTGTGTTATTGTAAATCTACATACAAAATAAATTTTTATTCTCTTCACCTTTCTAATCAAAGCGCTATCTTCTTTGCATAAAACTTAATAATATGCATTTTTACGCGGAGAAAACTTCCTTTCCAAAGCTAATGAAAAAATAATGTATTGTGCAAAGTTAAATTAATTTTTATAATTTGAATTTAGTTACTCACACTGCCTGTTTTTTGCTTCCTTCTTTCAGTTTTGAACAGGCGTTCCTTTATAATTGAAGAAATTTCAAACTCATAGTATGATTTAACTAACTTTTAAAAATGGGTAGCCTTTGCTATTCAATCCGAAACACATCGGCCATTATATTTTATAACTCTATTTCAAAATCATAACTGGGGAGTTTTAATCCCAAAAATGAATTTGTATATGTTTTTCCTTGATATTTTTGCTTTTAAATTTAATTTATTCTTTATTTATAAACGTTTTGTTGACTTTAAAAAATTTAAGTGTACAAAACTGCATTCAATTTCTATAATCTTACACGTCTTAATTTATTTTTGCAAAATCTCCTTCAAGGATTTTTTTCTCTAAACAAATAAATATATTTACAAACTTTAAAGCATATATTATTGTAGATAGAAGACATGTTGCCAAACTCTCAACGCAAGGGGTAAAGAATATACCAATAGAAGACGTAAAAATTGATATATCTCAATGGAGCTCCAAAGGGTAGGCAAAAAATTCTAGGCGAGGCATTGAAAATTTTTAACGTTATATATAATGCTTCCAAATGCTTTATAATTCTTGGTTATTTGCAAATGTAAACACAATTTCCATATTTGAAAGCGTATGTAATTTTAGTGTAGCCGAATACCTACAAAATTCTCCCCTAAATAAACAAACATCAGTGCATTGAGTAAGATCAACTCTTTTAAAACTTTTTACCTTCGCGGAAACCTGCTAATTCATTAAATCTTCCAAAGAACCCCATACAAAAAAGATATCAAATATTTTATTTTAAAATGAAAAGATTTTTTAATTTTACATTTTATTATATCTTTAAATTATTTTAGAATGTTTTGCAACGTTTAATAAATTTTAATTGATTTATATATTTTGTGTTTATATAAACGGTAATAATTTGTTTAATGAATGCATAACTTATCTTATATATATATATATATAAAATTTTAGCCTTATTCCCTCAATTTAGGGATATATGACGCCTATAAATTGAGACAAGCTTAAAAGGGTTCATCTTACTATTTTTACGGAACTATAGTGATTCGCAAACCCCGGGTTGAGAAATGCTGATGCACATTGTTATATTCAAGCGTGCTTTCCATTTCAACACCAATTTTAAGGGAAGCATAAAAAGATCACGATAAAATTATTTCATTTTCTTCATATAATCCCAGTATTCTGATGGTTATGCTTTTTATATGTTAAAGTTTTCTCATTTATATAACAAAGATATCATTTTATTTGAAATAATTCTATTTAATGCATCATGTTCTAAAACTAATATGCTAAAATTTAATCAGTGCCCCCCCCCCCCCCCCCCAAATACCTTTTCTGCCCCCCCCCCCCCCCCCAAATAATTTTATTTCCAATATGCTTGCCCCCCTAAATTCCTTGCATGCCCCCCCCCCCCTAAATTCCTTGCATGCCCCCCCCCCCCCCCCCCCAACTTCCATTTTTTGGCTACGCCACTGTCATAATGTCAGTTATAAAAATATCTAAGAGTTTATTTATTATTATTTATCAATCATTAATATTTTACATTCTTCTTCATTGCATATGTTGGATTACATTATAAGATTAATTTATAAAAAAAGTTCTCAATTTTTTTTAACTATATTTGTGATAAATGAGGATCGCACATCCTCAAAATTGGAGGAGGGGGGGTGAACTTTTTTTTATAATTTTTAAAATTTATTATAAAAGAATTTTTGTCTAATGAACACACCACCATTATTTTCTTACATTATACTTGCACTGTAAGCTCTCAATCCCACCACAACTGCACAGATTTTATGATGTCAAATTACCTTGTTTGTAATTGTGTCTGGTTCAACCTTCTAGCTCAGCGGTTTTCAAACTGGAGTCCGCGTGCCGCTAAGAAGTTCCATGGGGATCGAGACACTGAGTGAATCGTGTTTTCTCACAATATTGTACCCATATTGGGTCATTTCATTTTTGCCGATAAATCACATTTAAAAAGAAAATATAAATTAATTTTTGAATTGAGTACTATTTTTTTCCTTTTATTGCTTTTCATGCTTAATTTGTAAATGTGTATTTTTCTTAATGGCTAATAAAATGAAATATAACGACTCACACTTGAAATTTTGTTAGGAAGAGGAACATAAATGTTCTTTGTGTTAGCATGCACTTTTTTAAAGCCCCTCAAGTGATGCTTGCGCTGGTAGTGAAGCACTCGAGTTAAATTATTGGTTGAACGATTGCACAAATTCATGTTTGATAAATAATATCTGAATGTTTTTGCAAAATATTAAGTATGGTTTGAAAAGTTTCAGAAAAATATCTGTTGTCAAAAAGTCCCCCAACATAGCAGAACAGTTGATTTTACCTTCAAGCAAAGTATATTGAATGTGCTAAAAAGTTCTGAAGTTGTAAAGTTGAAGAATATCTTTCTGTTAAACGATGCCGTTAGAAGGCTAATAGGAGAGATGTCTGATGACATGCCAGACGTGGTTTTATTGATTTGGAATTCGATTTTCAACTTTTTTGCTCAGATTGATGAAACGATGGATGCTGCAAACTTATCGCCTTGCGTTTACGTACAATATGTATATGACAAGATAAATTTAATTATCACATAGATAGACAATATTTTATTTAGCGAAACTCAGCAATAGAACAACTGTACGAGAAACATTTGACAACATGATAAAAACCTAGTCTATGACCAGCACAAAGAGTATAGCTTTCCAATAATACCATTTTCTATAAAAAATTTTGCTTAAATCTTCATTATTCTTGTCTTTAAAAGTGGTCACTTTTTTTTTACTACAATTTTGACAAAATTTTTTGAAATAAAGTCCAGTTATCAAAAAAATTAAAAAGCTTTTGCAAAAATAAATTATTCTAGGGTATACAGCAAATGATAAGCCTTAAACAATTAATTTTTTTCTTCAAACAAATAAGTAAAATTTTTCATAAAAATCGTTATATTATTAGTATTGTATATTACATAAATATTTCAATCAGTCAGTTTTCATGAAATAAAACCACACTTTTAAAGTTATGTGGTTACTTTTGTGTAAAATTTATGAAATGGTGCTTTCAATATGTATTCAAAATTTTTATTTTAAGTATTTTAGCATTTTAGGATTTTTTTATTTAAATATATAAAAAGGTCTCGTAAGTTATCTCTCCGGCGGTCTTGCCAGGCTTCTGATAAACATTTAAGCCAATCAGATTGTTTTCATGAAATAAAACCGCAATTTCAAAGTTATTTGTTTGAATTTTTGTGTAGAATTTTTAAATAGTGCTTTCAAAATTTATGTAAAATTTTTTTCTTCCGAATGGTCTCATCAGACCTATGATAATTTGTTTTGATTTATTCAATAAATTCTTCTTCATTGTGTAATGGCGTACCCAGGATATTTTTATAGAAGGAAATAATTCTTTAGCACATAATTTAACCTAAGCCAGCTATCAAACGCTTTAAAGTTTGTTAACTTACCCATAGTGCTAGTTTTTCTTTTAATATTTGACCGGATACATGTTTCAGCATGTGTTTGGCTTTTTGGTATCATATTGACACGGTCTTTTCAAGTTCATAACTACATATATGAATATAGTATTTTTTGTGAAAACAATTAATAATCTTTAAATGCATCTATTTACTGTGACGTATTAGTATATTCGCAATTTGAGTTTTTTCAACTCGAAATTAATTGGCTAACTACCGCTGCCTGGCTTTGTTTTCTTTAAAAATATTTTTGACTTAACTGTTTTAGAAATAGTAAGTTCTTTTCAATTTGATCTTTTTTAAAAAGTTAACAAACAAAAAAAAAGTTCAACAAGAAGTTCTTACCTGAGTTTAGTTATTAGATAGGATCAAAATAGTTAAAATTAGTTGGGCTTTATATCTTGATCTAAAACACTGTTTCCCAAAGTGGTCTATATAGACACTCAGGGGTCGTCTCTCTCACAAACACATGTCGCCTCATCTCATCATATCAATTCCTCATCTCCTCCTTCACACTTATTTATTTCTTATTTTTGATAAAATAGGTAATGAAAAGATAAGAAGTTTATGTCAAGAAGATGAAATAAATAAAGTATTAGAAATACAAAGGTTAAGGTGGTTTGGGCATGTAAAATAGAAGACCTTTCGGTGATCTAATTAAAGAAGCTTATAAAAATCAAACTTTAGGGAAGAGTAAAGGCAGACCAAAGATGACATGGATAGAAATAGTCAAAAAAGACATGAGCAAAAGACATTTAGCATTAGGGGACGAGCAAAATAGAGATGAATGGAGCCGCAAAATAATGAGAGATTAGATGCCATAGTGGTAAAAACCGGCTAAACCTCAGCGTGCTGGGAACTCTAGCCGTAAAATTGATTATTATTATTATTATCTCCTCCTTCACACACGCACAGAGATTTATGTCTCCAACTATTCATCAACAAATATGTGTTTAGGGAACACATTAATCTCTGCTTTCTCATAATATTAATAATACCCTAATAAAGTAAGTGCTTGATTATCCTGGTTTTACTTGTAATTGACAAAAAAAACTGGGAATTTTTTATAAAACTAAGAGAGGAATTTTAAAAATATACTATAATGGTGCGAAGTGTGAGAAGAAGGGAGAGGTGGAATACGGTGACTTATCCCTACCACCTCCCTTTGGCTCTCTGATGATTTGAAATGAATTTTCTCGTTCTATGGGTACCAGACCAATGCCACTTTATTAGAATGAGAGGGGCGACAGAACCCGCGTCTCTAAATCATAAAATTAACAAGCTTAAAATTGGTTGGTTAGTAATATTAAAAATTTAACCAGGGGCGATTTTACTTGGGCCATTTATAACTGGGGCATTTTCACCAGGAGCATTTTTACCTACAACTATTTTATATACTTTTTTGAGGTTTTGATATTTTTTGTAGAAGTGACCACATGGATATTTCCTACCGCATCTGTCTGTTTTTATATGTAGGGTGAATTGAAAAAACAGGGTATCCCCCTCGCCCTCCTCCAAAGAAAGTTTTCTACTTTGAGCCCTGATATACAATGCTGTAATTCACAATCTTTTTTGGGATTTTATAATTAAACTCTGTGTTTTATAAATTCATATGTAGTGTCGAAAGTTTTTGTTCATTATAAATTTTCAAAGATTACTTGTAGTAACAAATTAAGGGGTAGAGGGATTAAGTGATAATTCGCTCCAATTCTTGGCATTTTATAGCAATTTTAGCTATTGCTTGTCGAAGATATTTTGAAGGGTGTCAAATCAAAATGCCTGAAAACCAAAACACCCGAACACCGAAAAACTCGAAAACCAAAGTACCCGAAAATAAAAATGCCCGAAACCAAAACACCAGAAACCAAACGCCCAAAAATAGTGCACCGGGTGCTTTGACTAGGAACTGTCTGAAGTATGTTACTATTTTTAGATTGGGATACGACCTTTTTCATTTATTTTAAAAGGCTTTTCGTTTTCATATTTTATTTTATTTTGTCATTGAAATAACATTTTGTAAGTTTTCTTTCTTGCTTTTCAAATTTATTCATAGATAATTTTTGTTGAACATGGCTGAACAAAAAAAGAAATGTAGGCAGTATAGCATCAAATATTTCGAATTTGGCTTTATTTCTTCTCCCTCGGACATCCACTTACCTATGTGTCTTATATGTAGCAAAGTGTTGAGCAACGACGCAATAAAGCCGTCCAAGTTGAAGGATCATCTGAACAAATGTCATCCTGATAAAAAAAGTTGTAATCTGTCGTACTTCAAAACTTTGAAAGAAAAACACGTGATAAGGGTTAAAGGGGATAAGATACTTACTTCAAACTCAAGGAAAGAAGAACTTTTGCATTCAAAAATCTATTCCATTATCAAATATTTTAGCAACAGCTGTAGATGGAGCACCATCAATTTTTGCTCGGTATCGTGGTTTCATAAGCTATTTGAAACGAAGGGTGCCTGAAGTTTTTGCAATTCATTGCGTCATTCACAGGCAACATCTAGTAGCGAAAACATTGAATGCCAGACTTCATGATTCTCTTCAACTTGTCATAAATGCCACTAACAAGATTCGTAGCAGTGCGCTCAATAGTAGGTTATTTTCTCAGTTGTGTCAAGAAAATAACGAGGAATTCAATCTGCTACTGCTTCATGCTGAAGTTAGATGGCTGTCAAAAGGACTTTGTTTAACAAGATTTTTTTCTCTTTTTGAAACTGTTTTAGATTTTTTGAGTCCTAAAGATCCCGTTCTCAAAGAAAACCTGATTAAATTCAAAATAGATATTGCTTATTTAAGTGATTTGTACACTAAATTTAATGATGTCAACTTGCAGTTACAAGGAGACAGACTGAATTTAATTAAGACAAAGTCTATTGTTGCAACTTTTCTTGGCAAAATTAACTTGATGAAACAAAATATTGGAAAACGCCAACTTTCTCAGTTTCCAAATTTATCATCGACACACGTTGAAGATGATAACTTTTTGGTATACATCCAGCATTTAAATGTTCTTAATGAAGATTTTATGGTTAGATTTGATGACATTTTAACTGTGAACATACCTCATTGGCTAATAAACCCATTTGATGAATCTGAAGTAGAAGATATCGCATTACAAGAAGAAATGATTGAAATTCGCTGTAGCTTAAGGTGCTTTTTAAAAAAAGTTATCAGCAATTTTGGTTCCAAAAAGAAATTCCTTTTGCTTATCCCAAATTATGGGCTATTGCAAACAAACTATTGATTGCTATTCCATCTTCCTACCTAGTGGAGAAGGGTTTCAGCGTTGTTAATAATCTTCGCACAAAAAAGCAAAACAGATTACAAATTGTCCAACGTCGAGACTTGAGATTGAATCTCACCAACTTGAAATCAAATATTGACAAAGTGCTTGCAAACCATCTAAATCATCTTCCACATTAAAAACATTAGTTTACCTTTCTTTGTGCCACATTCATTTTTATTTTGCTTGGAAATGCGATTTAAAATTCCCCCAATAAAACCCTTTATTTTTTCCTCATTTAATTCAAGAGACAAAATCAGAATTAAGCTGGCACAGTAAGTTGTTAAAACTAATGGTTAACTTTTAAAACTTTGTATTAATAAACTAAGTTCAGCATAGTCGAACAAGGGGTCGAAAAAGGTCCAGGGGTCCATAAGTTAGAAAAGTTTGGAAACCTCTGATCTAAAGGATTGTTTTGACAAAATAAATCATTTTAGAGTTTCAATTAAAACTTAAAATATATAGTTTCACTAACTTTTGTCTTTAATTTCTTTTTTAAAGTAGCGTTTAATGTAAAAGGTGAAGAATCTAAAACTAAACACTTTGACAGCTTTGGTGTTCCACGAGGATCAGTTCTCGGTCCCCTTTTTTCCAACATTATCCCTTATAAGACTAGCTAAATCAGAAGTTCTTTCTGGCCATTTGAACACGATTGTGTTCAGTTTTCCAACGGAACGTTCACAAATAGAATTAAAGTTTTTTTCAAGTTAGCTGATAAAACAATATAATTTTCTTGGTTTTATGAAAAAAATTCTTAATTTTCTAATATTAAAAAAGATATTTGCAAAAATTGGACGTGGTAAATTTACCTAAAATAGTAAAATTCAGGTAAATTAAAAAACAAAGAATAGTGATAAACAAAATGAAAAATTTATTGATCCAAGAAATTTAGAAAGTTTATGGGCAATTAAAACATAAAGAGACTTTGTGATCACAACATATTTTTTTGCTGCATTTAGCACATCCCCATCTCATGGTTCTTCTACAATTTTTGATGTGACATCTTGTTTGTGAGCTTGCTCTTTGTACAGTACTCACACTGTTCTGAGAAAGAGTTTCATTGGGAAGCATACCATAAGCTAAGAATGTTTCTCTTTTTTGGATATAAATAGAAAATGTGTTGTATCTTTCTAAAATTCTTTTTTCAGCCATTAAATGAGACAAATTTTTTAAAAAATGTAAGCCTAGAAAACTTGTATCCGTTATACTTCATAATCAAAAAAGAATTGAGTGTAGAAACATCTATACTATTGGATAAAAACAATAAAAGATATCTATTAGTTTTTCTTCTACAACTAAAATTTTCGACCCGTTGGTTCATAATATCCACCCCTCCTTTATACTTGTTGTAATCAAGTATTATATCAGGTTTTTTTTTATCAAATCATTCTTCACAGATTACTTTATTAGTGTGAAAAAAGGATAACAGTAGAACGCATTAATTTTTTGGCTTTATACGAACAAAGAAGGATTTTGTAGTCATGGTTGTACAAATATTTTGTTTCAAACAATTTTCTACACTTTGATCAGTTATACTTCTTGGAACATCCCTAGAATTGTGTTTTATTGTTCCTGTCATAGATAGTTTTTTCAACAAAAGTTCTATGCACAGGTCAAATGAAACAAAAAATCTAGCCAAGTACACATTTCTATTTGTACTCACAGCCCTGATGAGTATGAATAGACTATAATTAAACAATCCAATTGAAAACATGCTTGGATTAGAAGAAAACGAACAAACTGCATTCATCGCTCATTTTTAGATTTATATATAATCGATAGCCCTATATTAAATCTTAAAAATTATACTTCCAACATAGAGCATTTTACATAGTTTCACCCTTGCTCTTTTCCATTACCTTTTTGCGTTTTCGAAATGCACTTTCCAAATGTGTTTCATAAGTCATGAGATAATGACAAAAATATTCTCACTGAGGAGTAAGAGTTTGTATGTATACTTTCTTTATCTAGTTATTCAAATTGTTTTTCAGAATTTGGAGAATTTAAATTCAAAAAATCTTTTGAGTTTATTTAAATATATGTTTAGGGACGAATGAATAGAAATATTTAAGCCTTAATGGTTGTTAGGGTGTACCTCTCAGCTTAACAGTTGAAGTTCTCAATTGTTCTCAATACATTCGACAAAACCAGATGACCAAATTGTCTTTGTTCATGCCAAACTTATCAGCAAACCGCGCTTCATATTCTCATCTCATGCGCCCAAATTGAAAGACATACTAGAACGCTAATCCTAGACATTCTTGTTGGTACAAATAATTTAAACAGCCCTGAAGAATTATTGGAAGAGGTGGCTTTAATTCTAAATTGCTCCAGGAACCAGAGTTCATAAATATGTGCAAACTCGTTGTTGAAAACACAGAACTCAATCTATTTCACTCCATAACGCTTTGAAATTTTTTTTTCTTTTCTTCACACCTTCTCTTTCGATTCTCTTCCAACCATTTGAGAATAATATGAATGTTTACATCCTTCTTTGAAAAACGAAGTACAGAATTCTTCTTTAAGTTTTATTTCAATTTTCTTTTGTGTGATTGTATTTTATCTTTACTTCGACCTATATATTACCTATATATTGACTTATATATTGTTAAATTATAAGAAGCAATTGTAGTTTCATTTTAATGATTATAAAAATAAAATAACAGTTGAAGGTCAGGGGTTCGATCCACAAGACTCCCAACTCTAAAAACAAATTCACAAAAACTGTGATTAACCATCTTTAGAATAATGCGAGCATATAGCCTTACGGCTGAAAGTGCTTTGATATCTCCAACCAATCAACCAATAGAAATATTTCGAATTTTTTTTAATTTTATTTTAATCTTTTTTTCCTTACAATATTAATTTTTATTGGTAATTATGAATCATTTGAAATTTATAATTCATTTTAATTTATATTAAAAATAAGATTTAAAATTATGTAATTTCTTTCTACTAGTAATAAGGTAAATATATTTATTATGACCTTATTGGTCGATTGCCATTATTTTATTAGTATCGTCATGTAAAAACCTTTTCTTAATTAAAATTTTGAAATTAGTCGAAATGTTATTTCAGATCTCATAATAATTCTATACCATATCATTTCAGGTATAATTTTTTTCAAATATTAAGCGATATTATTAGTAAAAATATTCTATTGAGAGTTAAAAATAACAAAAAATGATTTATTGAAACAAAAACAATATATTTAGATCTCGAAAAGAACTCTATCAAGTTTGTGAATCAAGAGAGAAGAGACGCGAAAGGGATGAATGTTAAATGAAAAGAGTTAGCTTGTTTAGGCCCGAGGCTATATTGAGAAACAGTAATTTTTGCAGAGTGTTGAGTGAACTATCAGATTATCAAATAAGGTTTTGGTAGATGTCAAATTGAAATTCCTTTGCTTTGTTTATTGAGTTTAGTTTTTGTGAGTACCATGCTTCCATTTAATAAAATTTTCACTTGAGTGTGGAGTAAAATTTCGTAAGTTGAAGTTGAAAAGGAGTGCTACATATGGTCTATAATGTCTGAAGGGTTTGCATGAGTTTTTGCGTTAATAAGAAGTTCTATTTTTTATGTGTTCTTGTAATCTTGTTTTTAGCATGTGTGAAGCTTCCCCGACCTATACATTGTATTATTTTTCTAAGATCAAATTTTCAGAAAAAATGTTTATCTTTTGCTTCTTTAGATTTATTGATTATTTAATGAATATTATAATCTGTTAACAATAAAGCTTGATTGATTCATTCATTCATAATCTTATGTAATTTGATATAAAATTAAAAGTGATTTATAGATTATAAAAACAAACTTGGGAACTGGTACATAAAAATAAGGATGCAATGACTCGTAGTTTATAAAAATGATAAATAAAAATTCTATTGCTGCAAGTAGTAAGAAAGTTTGAAGATTTCTTCTTTCAGTATAAATGGAAGCACAGTTTTTGAAATTTTTATTTTTGATTTACCAGGCCAAAGACCCTCTTAATAATTAGACGGTTCGATTGGTTTAACACAATTTAATTGTTCATATTATTCAAAATTTTATCTGTTTCCTATAATGAAAGTTAATTAATTTTCCAGATAAAAAATTGTACATTTAAATACATAGTATGGTAAATTTTTGTAGCTTTTTTAACAAGCTCCCAATATACATAGTAAGTACGCACAAAAGGTTTTCTCTTTCTGTTTACATACGATTCATGTGTATCGCTAAATACATTTCGAAGAATGAAAAATGCTATGGCTCTAATAAACTATATCTTTTCCTTCTCTCATAGTTTATTCTGACGAGTGCTTAAACATTTGAATGCTATCTCAAATTTTTCAGCAATTAAATCATTAAATACATACGATTATTCTATATTTTATGTATGTACTGTATATAGACTATTTTCATATCTACTTGGCTCTTTATAGAAAAAGGTTACATTTCAAAATTTTTAGATTGAGAATGTACATTTTTTAAATGTCTTGCTTAAAACTATAAATTTAACAAGGAAATACAACTTATTCGTATAAAGCGAGTTCTATGTGCCTTTTTCGTGTCGTGCATATTATGTGAAATAAAATTTTGAAAATTGATTAAGGCGCTTGCTTCTTTATAATGTTTTGAAGAGGTTAGCTTGATACATGCCTTAAAAGGGTATCTATTAAATTAAGTTCCAAATGCAAAAAATTAAGAACTTGCTCAATTCTTGCTTTTTAAATGTCTTATATTTGAAAATTTATGTTTGTGATTTAGCATATAATATGGAGAAATAATGAAGCTTTTACATCTTTGAATTGTCCATAATAATTATAAAAAAATTCAAGGTCACATTCTTAAATTTTTATATGAAAAATGAATGGTCACGTGGTTACGAAGATCTAAAACTGCAGGGCAGTCTTTTGGTATCGGATCGTTTAGAAGTCATTTAGTAGGAAAGGTGAAGCACAGAATCTAGGAATCGTACAAAGACGATCTAGCCACAATTCAAGGAGCTTTAACATTTGCATTGCAATCATTAGATGTTTGTTGACCGGGGCGCAAATCCAAAGGACGAGTGACCACTAATCTCATTTCAAGTAGGGGGTGGGGGAGCCTACACCCGCTAACAGTCCCTACCAGTATGAGCCTAGCACATAGTTTAAACTTTTAGTGGTTTATTTTCATTGTCTACTTCACTGTTGTTTTGTTAGCGCCTTTATCATTTTGGGAAATATATTTTTTATAGCTTGTATAAAAAATGAATAGATTCTTCCAAACACCTTTCCAGTGATATTTGCTTGAATTACGCTGAAATTTTTTTTTCCTGACTTCCAATTATTTTTTTTGGGTTGTTTAGGTTTCAAATAAATAAAAAAGTGATATTAAACAATGAAAATTTTGGGTTTGTAAAAATTGTAGAGTGTTTCTTGAAATTTCATAAAAAAAAATCCTCTTTTTCCTTTGTTTTTTTCTTTAAGTCAATTATTTATGTATCTAAGTTTGCAAATCGGTATATATTTAGGTATTTTTTGTTGTTTTAGGTATTTTTCGATATTTTATGCATCTAGAGCATTATTTTTGGTGTTTTAGGTACTTTATTCATAAATTACAACTAAAAACACGTATTTTTAACATAATCTTCATTCAATATGCTTTCTTTCTAATTTCAGATTGATATTTATATTTGTATTTTACAAAATTAAAATGGCTTCAAGAGGCTGCCTTCATAATCTGAACTCTTTCTGCTTTATATGTGGAGAACACATATTAAAAGGAAGGGAAAAATTTTCCATGCAAACCTCAGTGAATATTTATTAAGCTTATTATAAGTATTTTGGAATACCATTTGGGGATCAAGACAAACATTGGGCTCCTCATTACTGTTGTCAACACTGTAGGAAGACTATGGAATGGTGGCTCGTGGTGAAAAAAGATCCATGAAATTTTCTTTCCCGTGAGTCTGGTTTGAACCGACGGACCATTCGACAAACTGTTTTTCTGCTTGGTTGATGTAAGCAAGAAGAGAAAAGGAAAGAATGTTGTTGTCCTGCGTATCCATATATTCCATCACCACGAGCTATGATTCCATACTGCTCTAAATATCCAGTACTTTCGTCGCCTACCCTAACCTCAGAGGAAGATGATAAGTCTAGTGAGGAGGAAATGAATTTTGAGGATATGGTTTACATATCTGATGAACCAGAAGGAGTGCCTTACTTCCCAAATCAGAAAGAAATGGATAATTTAATTAGAGATATACGTCTGACTAAATCCAATTCAGAGTTTTTCATCTCCAGAATAAAATAATGGAACTTGGTGAAGGAAGAAGTCCAAATTACAAGTCAGCGAACTAGACATGAACCTTTCTCAGACTTTTACAGCCTTAATGATGGTCTCTGTTTCTGCCATGACGTACCTGGACTCTTTTCTACAATTGGGCTGCCTTTAGAACATACTGAATCGAGGCTATTTATAGACAACTCCACCATCTGTTTAAAAGCTGTCCTCCTTCATAATGGAAACAAGTTATCAACACTTCTTTTGCCCCATTCAGTCTACTTGAAAGAAGATTACTATAGCGTGAAAAATCCTATTAGAGGCTTTAAAATACAAAACACAATTGGGAAGTCATTGGTCTTTTAAAATGCTGGCTTTTCTTCTTGGACTACAAGGAGGATTTATAAAATACCAACGCTTTCTTTGTCTTTGGGACAGCAGGGCTACCACTAACGACTACAAACAAAAGAACTGAGAGCAAAGAACAGAATTTGTCGTTGAAAAGGGAAACTTCATGTCGGAGCCCCTAGTTGATTCTAAAATTGTCTTCATGCCTCCACTTCACATTAAGTTGGGATTGATGAAGCAGTTTGTGAAGGCTCTCAAACAGGATGATCAGGTTTTCAGTTCTTTCCAAAATTATCTAAAGCCAAAATCAAAGGTGGGATTTTCGTTCTGCCACAGATTAAAAAGATTTTTGAGTCTGAAGAATTTTGTAATAAACTAACTACAACTGGGAGGGCAGCTTGGAATTGCTTTAAAGCAAAGGGTTTTTGGGCAACTACAGGGCAGAAAATTACCAGGAACAGGTAAAAGATCTGATAAAGGCTTTTAAAGCAATGGGATGTAGAATGTCTTTGAAACTTTACATGTTGGACGCTCATTTGAATAGATTCAAGGATAATATGGGCTCTTATTCTGAAGAACAAAGCAGAAGATTCCATCAAGATGTGAAGGAGATTGAGCGAAGGTACCAGGGCCATTATAATGAAAAAATGATGGGAGACTTTATTTGAACTTTAGAGAGACAATGTTATCTGAACTACAAAAGAAAATCAAGAAAATTCAGTCATTTTTAAAATTGGTGTTTATTATACAAATGCAAATTCAGTTTTAATTTACTTCACTGGTTTTGCTATGAAAAATACATTTATTTACTATGTTAATTAAATTTAATAAATTGATAAAAAAAAAACGAGTTTTACCTTGAAAAATATCAAAAATGATAAATATCAATATCCTGACCACCAATCCAAACTTCTAATTAATTAATGCTGTTTTTTTAAAATAATGGAACATAACACCATTAGAACCTGGGAACAAAAATGGTGTTACATTGTGATGAATGGTGCATGTGGAACTATAGAGAATTCTGCTTGAAATTTGAAGTCACCTGGTTTGCATAGTCTAGAAGAGATAAATTAGTTAAAGTATCCTTAAATAGAGTAAACCACGGGTGCCAAAGTGAAATCATTGACGCGTCTGAATTCATTATTTACAGCCAGATAAATAATCGCACGGTTGAAAAGACGCACTGGACCATCTTTAAAATCAAGAACAGCTGCGTAATTTATCTAAAAACATTTTGAATGAAGTTTACGTTAATTTTTATTGTCGCATTTTCCAAAACTTGAAAACGCCTCTCCTTAACAATTTCATCGAAATGAGGAGTTGAATTCGTAGCAGAAAAGGCGTCAAAATATCAATCATATGATCAGTTGTTAGTCTTGTTCTGTTCTTTGAATTTTTCGTATTAATATTTGAAAAAATTTACTCATAAACATAAGTTTAAGCAGAAACTTTGAAGTCAATGAAGTTATTTTTTGCTATTTAGAAATAAGATATTCATCAAAATGATTAATTTTGGGCGAATTAATCATTTATCTTTGTCCTTAATTGGGTTAAATAACTGTTAAAACTTCAAAGTTATTGATTTTTACCCCAAAAATAACTAAACAGCTAATAAATAACTTACAATTCAACTCTATCTAACTGTTTAAGGTTTAGATATGCAACCATATTTTTCGTTATTGGCACGGGAGGAAGCAGTGCAATTTGATGCGATTCGAAAAAAAAATTGAATAATTTTCCTAGTTTTAACCAAAACATTGAACGAATCATTTTGAACATTTTTTGAATAAATTTTGACTATTCATCAAATGAACTATGCAGAAATCTCGGATGTGATTGATTAATTATAATTCAATCAATAGTTAAAACCCTTCCCCTTAATTGTATTTAATGTGTGTATGCCACGTGAGTTTTTAATTATAATCATATTTTATTTCGTTTTAAACATACTCCAAGAGAGTAAAAAGGATCCTAGCAGTTCGACTTGTGCTCAAGTGTGTGCATGCGGTGTATATATATATGTCTTCTCTCAAGTGTCTTTTTTGTTTTGTGGCATTAGCGCTTTTTACGTTGTTTTTGTTTGCGCGCGTTTCTCTCACTTAACAAAATTTCTCCTTATTTTGAAGTGTATTGTGTGTGTGTGTGCGTTCATATGTGTCTAGGTCGTTTACATCCTCTGAACATAGCAGCTTCTTCAAATTTTTTATACGATTTTCTATGCAGTGTATTTACTAAGTAATAGTACATTCTTGAAGTGTAGAAGTCCTTAGCCAACTTCAGAGTGAGTGAAGGCTTCTGCTGATTTTTCCTAAAGTCTAAGCAAAGAAAAAGTAAGAGTTTTTCCCCATCCTTTTATTTCAAATACGCACTGTCGAAAAGGAATCAAGATTCCTGTGATTGATTCCGCTGAGACTGAAATATACGTCCTAAAAGTAAATTAATCCCAATTATTTTGGGCGCTTCGCGTTTTGCAATAAAACATGATTTTGAAGCTCTTGCAATACTATTGCATCGAAGTTAAAAAGTAAAATATATCCTTCATTGAAAAGATTTCCTTTTTGCTAATTTACTTCACTGGTTTTGCTATAAAAAAATACATTTATTTACTATGTTAATTAAATTTAATATATTGATTAAAAAAACGAGTTTTACCTTGAAAAATATCAAAAATTATAAATATCAATATCCTGACCACAAATCCAAACTTCTAATTAATTAATTGACTGCATATTAATCGGGCACTCATTTTAGGAGCGAAGAGAGGGGGTATACATTTGGAACATTTTTTATCAACTCTCGTCTAAAGCATGGAATTATGTGTCTTACTTTTCGTCAAGTTAACGCTTCCTTAGGGTCAGGGCTGCACATCCGCCTCCTTCAATGTGATTTCCAGGAGGGCGAAAAAGCCTTTTGCCCCCCCCCCCTCCCCAATAATTTCCAATTTCCTGATTTATATATCTTTTTTATAGTATTTATTAGACTTGTTTGTCTTTTGAGTAGATTTTCGATATTATTTTTCTTGTTTAAGGTTATGTCTTAGAATGAATATTTAAAATCTATTTTTTTCATTAACGTCCACTTCAATGCAAAGTTGAGCTATATTTGATCAGAGGCAGTAATGTAGCCAGTGCTTTGAAATAGAGCCCATGCATTTTTGAGCGAGGCGAATATTTTTTATAACACATAACTATATAAGAACTCTATAATTCAAAGCTTAAAATGTTTATCCCTATTAATTACTGTTACGAAGCCCGTCGAAGCTTTGTCCCTCTGAAACTCCTTTGAAATATACTAATGTATACACTTTCTTATATTCCCGGCGCCATTAAAATCAGTTTTGTCTATCCCCCCTCCCCGTACTTGAAGTGGGCGACGGGGCTAATTTAAACAATCAAGTCTTTTATTCTAGAAATCAAATATATAGCAGCTTTATCCTTAGATATTTGTTCTATTTAATGTTTGTTCTTTTTATCAAGATTTCTTAGAATAGTTGGCAATGTTTTTACACTTTGCTTAAAATTTTTGCTAATAAAACTTAGTACAAATAATTTCATTTTCATCTAATTTTTAGCGTATAACCTAGGGATTAGAATAGCTGATTCATATAAATTTAGAGTTTGTAGAATATTTCTTCCAAAAATGTTAAACCTTTAATTTCTATTTAAAACCCAAATTTAAATTCATGGCTATATACCTGTCAATTCATAGATCCAGGTCCTAAATAAATTTTCAAACAATTTACTTTACTGACTGAATATATGTGTAGGTAGAATATGAAGATTATATAAGATGATTCTTTGTTTTTCTGTGTTACTAATCAAGTTTGGTAACATTTTGTTGTTAAAATTGTTACAATTTAATTTTAAGCAACATTGCATTTCAGTACAGAGTAATCAATCCACCTAACCAATTCATTTGATATGAACCAGGCTTGATGGCAATTACTGAGATGAGAGGCTGAGAAATATCTTTTAGCTCCTAATCAATAAATATTGTATCCGATATAGGCTTGTTTAATAATCTACTGTCGCATAAATGAGGTCTGGCTGTATTGCAAATGAGTCTTCTAATACAACCTTTTCCATATGGTCTTTAGAAGACAAAGACATGCTTAATCTTCGAACACCAAATATAAAATCCGTTCAACCAAAAATTCAGCTCCCTAAAGATTTACAAAGATCATTTTTAGTCATGGTATAAAACCTTCACTTGGTTAGAGTATATAGCATATCTAATAGACTGTGACCATCCGTTTCAATAACTGGTAAATAGCAATAAAGAGGGATCAAGATTTAATTACATCCGATGTGTAGTGATCTATCATATACGAATGATTTTGTTCCCTTGTTGAGCGTGAAGAGTTGTTTACAAACTTTCTAAAAAATTTCGGGCGTAGCGGTCTAACTATAATTTTTTAATAGCTTGGCGTCTCATTTTAAAAAAATAAATCAACATATAAACTACTGTACTTCGACACCATTGTTTATTTAAAAGTTGTCTGAACAATTCACATCTCAATGGGATGGATGGCATCTGCTTTGTCTAAACAAGTTTGTCTAAATTTGGCTCTGTTTTGGCCAATGCAACTTTCATATCATTACTAACTCTGTTTCTGGATTTGGTTTCAATGGCAAGTAGTATGAAAACCGCATTGCTCACACCTATATGTAGTGGAAAATCGAATCAGAGCTTTCAGAGCACTCTTTGCAAGCATTTTCAATTTTTTTAGATTAAGAAAATAAAGAATTTTTTTCTTGCCACCCTACACGGTGTTTTATGGCCTCTAGGACATTTTTATTAATGAAAATAATTCGAAGATCAAGCAAAAATTTTCTTGTCAAAGAATGCAATTATCCCAGCTTCATTTCAAAAGCGGTCATTTTTTATTACAATGGAGTATCTCTCCCTTCCAGCGCAAGATTAAAGGAATTCAAATACGTTCACTAAAAATGATACAAATATACGAAAACGGACATCAGAAAATTCTACATGCATGTCTAGTTTGCCTTGCAGAAATTGCTGGATTTCTTCCCATAGTATCGCTTGGAAAATTTTCCTATGGAAAGCCAGCTTACGTTTGAGTGCAGCAAGAGTTATTCAAATCTGAAAACAAAAAAGATTAATGACTTCATTGAAAACATTTTTCAACTCATCCGGTATGGTTTTATTGCTCTTCGCACTGGGTACCAATTACATCTGGAGATTTTTGCTTAGCCAGATTCCGACTTAATACCATATGGTGTAAAAATTTTTTATTACTTTGTCAAATGTCTCTCTTACAGTTGTTCTTTTGCTAAGTTTTGAAAAATAAAAAATTGTATACCAGGTTCTTGTCATATACATTTTGTACGTAAACGCAAGGCTGAGACAAGTTTGCAGCATCCATCGTTTCATCAATCTGAGCAAAAAAGTTGAAAATCGAATTCCGAATCAATAAAACCACGTCTGACATGTCATCCAACATCTCTCCTATTAGCCTTCCAAAGGTATCGTTTAACAGGAAGATATGTTTCAACTTTACAACTTGAGAACTTCTTAGCACATTCAATATATCTTTGCAGCAAGGTAATATCAACTGTTCTGCAATGTTATGGGACTTTTTGACAACAGATATTTTTTGAAACTTTTCAAACCATACTTAATATTTTGCAAAAACATTCCTATGTTATTTATCAAACATGAATTTGTGCAATCGTTCAGCCAATAGTTTTGTTTACCGAACTTGATAGCTTCACTACCCACGCAAGCTTCACTTGATGGGCTTTTAAAAAGTCGATGCTAACACTTGTGAACACAAAGGACATTTATGTTCCTCTTCCCCACCAGACGTTAATGCAGTAAAACGAAATTTTAAGTGCGAGTCGTCATATTTCATTTTTTTAGCCATTAAAAAAATGCGCATTTTCAAATTAGGCATGAAAAGCAATAAAAAAAAAAAAAGTACTCAATTCAACTAACTTATTTATTCTTTTTAAATGTGGTTTATTGACAAAAATGGCAAATGACCCAATATGGGTGCAATATTTTGCGAAAAAAAACGATTCACTCAGTGTCCTCTTCTCGATCCCCACGGAACTTCTTCGTGGCACGCGGACTTCAATTTGAAAACCACTGAGCTAGAAGGTTGATGCAATCAGAATTACAAACGAGGTCATTTGACTTCATAAAATCTGTGCAGTTGTGGTGGGATTGAGAGCTTACAGTGCAAGTATAATGTCGGGTAATAATGGTGGTGTGGTTCAAAAGAGTTCCCAAAATAAGAAATCGTTCTGACAAAATGGCGGTTAGAATGGAAGAAATCTGTAAAAGACCAAACCTTAGTGCCTACCTATTCAATCGTTTATATTTTATAAAAAGAATCATTATAAATTTCATTTCCAACTCAGATATTTCTGGTATATATATATAATAATAAGCAACAAGGACGCAAGCAGAAATGTTTGACCTGGCGCTTAATCATTAAAGCAACCATTCAACTCAGTTTTCGAGAAATCTGTTCTCAAATAATGTCTAAAGTTCGAAGTGAAGAAAATGAATCTAGTGAACAATTAAAATCAATAATCTTTGAACAAATTATTTCTTGGATATTAGGCCATATAACATTCTACTAATTTCTCATGATTAGTAGGAAACCCGCAATTTATATTCATGAGGCTCAAAGATCGTTTGTCTTTCTCTCTCCATAGAAGAAAACTCGAAAAGTTCTTCAATCTCTCAAAATTGAAAACATTATTTCACATTCACTTGAAGTGAGCGGAAAAAGATTTTTTCTTTGAAACCTTTGAAGGCCATACTTTTTAAATTTTTGAAGCGAACGATTTTCATTTCTCTGAAGATTTGTGTCACACTTGTTCCCTAAGCTTTCGTTTTCCCTTTCAAAGTTTAATGCAGCCTTATAGTGTGTGCTTCCACGTTTGGAATCTCTCTTCCAAGCTCTTCGCTCAAGCACACATGGGAAACATCTTAGAAAATATTTTATAAACGGCAAATGAATTAGATTACGCTCTGATAAAATGAGATTAGCTTTGTGTCTGGAGAAATAATTAGAGAACATGCTAAAACTTTCACTTAGAATTAAAATGTGAACACAAGTAGGAAAATACTGGCTGTTGTTTAGCGTGTTTAGTGCTTTCGTCCTATATTAATCCTAACTTGCAGCGGATAAAGAAATACCTGTAAAATTTGTTCTCCAATTTATCCTTCTCTCTTTATTCCAATAAACGCACATTTTTCTTATTTTAGTTGTATATTTTAAATTTAATTTGTAGATGATAACTAGACAAGTAAAAGTGAGTCAAATGAGGCTAAATTTTGCCATCTGATAAACCGCTAAAATCACAAATCCAGAAACAAGTCAGTTCCAAGCATTCCGAATTAGTGATAGTAAACGGTATACTTTATTTTTTACACAGAGAAAGGACAGTTATACCGCTTCTGTCGAACTAGGAGAAGAAGGGTTTGACGTTGGAATCGAAATTAAGACTTTGTGTTAGCAAATCTAATCAACCTTATTCACATCCTTATGTCTTAACCTAATCACGTTCTTCTTACTAACAACGTTTCTTCATTTTAGCAGAATGTTTTTTCTCTCTTGAAAACTCTTTAAAAATGGTGTTCACCCCTATTCACAGCCAAATTTCGGAGTGTGTGTGCGCGATAAAATTTCCACAACGCATATTTTTGACATGGACAAAGGCATTTTTGGCGCGTAAAATATTTTTAGCTAGAAGTGTTTTCTCTTCCCCTTAATCCAAATCCAACCAACTTGTAGAATTCCAAAATATCTTATTGAAATTATTTTTAGAAATTTTCAAAATACAAAACTGAAATGGAAATATTTAGAATGTTCGATTTTTTCGAAATTTTCTTATCATTTTTAGAGACCATTCGTGAAATTGATTGCAAATACTGCGGTTGCGATGGTTTTGTTTTTTGCGAACGTGAGACCTTTGATTAGAAAGGTCTTTTTTTCTTTTTCTTTTTTTTTAAATTTTCCGCTTCAACAACAACAATAATATAATAACGATGATAGCACATTTTTCTCTCATTTTTGCAATTTTCCGTTCCGTGCTAAGAAAATAACTTGCTCGTTCATATATATTATTTTATATGATCTTCGTGTTGTTGCGTGGTGGTGGTGCGTGGAAGGCAAATATGATATGCATTCATTATTGTATAGTTGAAGAAACGGTGAATTTTAGATAAACACTTTTGAATTTCAATGTCATTCTCAGTGAAATAATATATCGTATAAGTAGTATATCATTTTGTCACTTTCATACCTGTCGCATCGCCTACTATAAAGAAGTATTTGGAGATGATGAAGATGGTGATGTAATTATGATATTGATGATGAAGAAGATGATGATATTGGTATTCAAGATGATGATGATGATGTAAGATGTAATTTTAAATAATGATGATGGTTATGAAGTTGTGCTGATGATGCTGATGATTATAATTATTTGATAAATGATGTTGACAACTATGATGATGATATTGGTTTGAGAAATATTTTTATTTTTTGTATGCTTTTAGTTTTCCGCCATCTATCGCTATTTCTCCTATCTTATTTGACAATGAGTGAGTGACTGAGAATTTTTGTTGTTATTCTCGTGCCTCTTTTTAAATTCGAGCTTCTTAACACACCTTCTTTACTTTCTTGAATTATTTTCTTCCTTTCATCTTGTTTTCGTGTTCTCGCGTAATAATATCACCATGCTAAGGTAAAATAATCTTTCAAGGTAAAAATACACTTTCAAATATACCAGAATTTATATTATGGCAAATTTAGTCTAAGGAAATACAATGTCGGTGGTTTGCATTAAGCTTTGCTTATTGTATGTTTGACAAGTAACATCATTTGATAAGCCTGCTACGCTCTTCTTCCAAAACCTGAAGAGGTTGAACACTTCTTCCATTATCTTCTGAAACCTCAAAAAATGAAGGCGTGCGACAACTTGTCATAATTTTAAAATACTTTTACCACATCCTAGTTTCTAGGCGTGTGGTTAATGTTAGATGTTGTCATTTTTACAGTATTTTTGAAAAAGGAATAAGAGATGTTTTAAGCTTCAACGTCAGGGGTAGATAATGTGATTTTATAATATGCAAAAAGAATAAGAGATTTTTAGAGTTAAATAATGTTATTTGTAAAATATAATTTGCAAAAAGTGAAACTTTTTAATTTTGTTAGCGGTGTCATTGCTTGTAACAAATTAAAAATCTAGTAGAATCGATGATACTTTTATTTCATTTTACAATTTATGCCTCCTTCATTTTTAAATCATAAATAATACTCAGTTTGATTCCTTCAAAATGATTCCCTTTCTATTTAAGGCTGAAAAATTGAATAAAATTAAAGAATGAGCTTTTTTATTTTACGTTAAAATTAGTTTGTAAAGGAGCAAAACTCAGTTTATGAGTAGAAAGTTCTTAGAAAAAAATTGTTAAACACATACCTTTGGAAAAAATGTAGAATAAATTCAATTTATGAATCGTATTGTTTTGTCTTGGATAAAAAGCTTATAGACAATAAATTGAATCTTTTTGACTTCACAAACAAACCTTGATGCTGTGCGGGAAATCATTTTAAATTTTTTGTTTCTTTATTAGTTCAGTCGTAGGCATTATTTAGCTTTTCATGTTGGAACTTTTTTATTGCAATTTATGTGAATCTAATTTCATAAGAGTGTTCAGTCAGTCAGTACTCTGACAAAAATGAATTCATTTTTAAACTAAAGGTCTTTCAATTTTTTATATAAATATATTTTTTAAAAGTTGACAAGTTTTTTCTATGCTGTTTTCCTTTTCATATACCATATCAAATCAGGTGCGCCGGTGGCATGGTGGTTAAACCTTAGGGATTTCATTCCAAAGGTAAGCTAATATTAGTCATGAATTTAAAAAAAATTCAATATCATTTTAACTAAATATATTCATTATAAAAGTGTATTTTATTTTTCCAGTATTTTCATTATTACTTCATTTTCTGATATTTGGTCGAAAAGAGAGGCTAACATAATCCCTCTGATCCACAATCATTGTTAAGAGTATCATCAAGATTAGTAAAAAAAGGTCAAGAAATGGAAAGATTTTTTGCTTTATTTCATTATATTCGTTAACCTCTGATTTTTCATTAATGAAAATAACCACTTTGTAGACAGACATACAAAAAAATTCCGTTTTCATTCTTTTTGCAATAAAAAACCGATCCATACTAAGTATATATCGTATATATATGATACATTCATTCATAGTTATTAGCCATTTTCACAGACTCAACATGCTCTTTCTGTTTACTTAGTGTAGCATGAGCTCAAATTCAGTTTCCTCTATTACGATTATTTGCGTTGTTTTACGAACACCAGGCATTCGCATATCTTTATTTGTTTATTCTAAATACAGTGCTGCTAAGCCAGCCCAGCAAGCCTTCATCTCTGCTTCATCTATTGTGTCGTGTAAAAAGTAAGTGAGCAGCAATTAGCCTTTTATATTTGTAGAATCTATTGCCAACACATCATTTCTCCTTCATCATCATAAATAATAATCGATCTTCTACAAAAATGAGTAGCATCGATCGAAAATTTGGTACTTATTGGTTATCCCCCCTCCCCCATCTTTAAAAATAGATTAGTTACCAGAAAATTTAACTTAAAGCCGATAGTTAGTAAAACAGTTAATTAACAAATATATTTTATTTTTTCCCTCTAACATAAAAATATGTATCATCTTTATCATACAACATTATAAAAATAAAAATTTTAGTGCAGATAAATCATAAGTACCGAAAATTTTTTACAGTTAGAATCAAGTGTTTTCATTCCAATGCTCCTTAGGGACACAAATTAAAAAATTTTATGAAGCAAAACTAAATTCTCTATTTCAAAAATTATAGTAAATATTTATATGAACACTTTATAATTTTCGTTTGAAAATTTATTCATTTTTAATATTTTTTTACCCAACTACGTGTAACGCACATTTTTAAAGGAAGATTTGAGCGTTTTAACGATAACTTATTTGCTAGTTATGACTTAATGGTTATAACATGGAAGAAAAAAAATTGGTGCAAATGGAACAGCTAGATAACAGTGAAGTTGTACAGCGTGTCATTTTTCATTGGTGATATAAAAGTGAATATGCATATAATAATCCCTCGCTACTTCGCGCTTCAAGTTTCGCGGATTTTTTAGCAATATTTAGTTAAAATTAAATATTGTTTAATGAGCTAAAAACTTTATCTTAATTTTCATTTTTAAAACTTCTGATTTATTATCCTCTTTTTACTTGTTTCATCCGTTCACTTTTGTTTTTTGCTTTCAGTTTTGCTTTCCAACACTACAATGCCATTTGAGTGTTGTACTTCTGTTGTTTGTTCTACTGAATCGAAAAAATGAAGATGATGACTATTGATGAAAAAGTCAAACTTTTAGATATGTTAAAACAGGTGAAAAGTCATGCTGAGGTGGCTCGTCACTATAAAGTGAATGAATTGACAGTACGCTACATCAAGAAAGAAGAAGCTAACACCATCAAAACTGCTAAAATAAGTTTCAATAAAGAAGCAAAACGTGTGCTAACTTCACGTAATAAAAAATTGCAAAGGCGCAGGCTTCATTAGCTTTGTGGATTGATGATTGCAGAAAGAAAAATATTAGTTTGGACACTAATATGATTATAACAAAAGCCAAATCTCTTTGATTTAGTTCTGTCAGATGATGACGAAGATAGAAATGCTAAAAAGGCCATTGAAAATAATTCTGACAAAACTGCAGCTAGCACCAGCTCTGCTACTAGTGATTTAACTTCTCAAAGACAAAGCTTTTCAGCCAGCAAGGGTTGGTTTGAAAAATTTCAAAAAAGATATGCTCTCAAAAACGTATCTTTGTATGGTGAAGCAGCTTCTGCTGACACTAATGCTTCTTGTCATTACGTAGAAAAAGAGTTTCCTAAAATCATTAGTAATGGAGGCTATCTCCCTGAACAAGTACTTAACATGGACGAAAGAGGCCTTTTTTTGGAAAAGAATGCTTTCTCGCACATTCCCTTTTAAAAATGAAGTGAAGAGGCAAGGTTTTAAAGCCCGCAAAGATCGTCTTACTCTTATTATGTGTGGAAATGCTGCAGGTTTTATTTATGTCTCATTTATAAAGCTAAAAATCCTCGAGTCTTAAAGAACAGAAATAGAGCTTTGCTTTCCATGTACTGGATGCATAATTCAAAGGCCTGGATGACAAAAATCTTAACTCTTGAATGGTTTTTACATTGCTTTGTACCACAAGTAAAGCTATGCTTAGCTCACAAAAACCTTTCATTTAAAGTTCTTCTTTTACTAGATCGTGCAGGAGGGCATGCAAGATCTCCTCAATATGATGGAGTCAGAATCGAGTTCCTTCCACCTAATACCACATCTATACTTCAACTTATGGATCAAGGTGTTATTCGTGCTTTTAAAGCACTCTATACTCGTTCCACAATGGAAGGTCTTATTGCAGCAGTTGATGACTACAAAGGTTTCACTCTAAAACAGTACTGACATAAAAACGGAAACTATAAAGTCAGTCCTAACCATGTTTATGACTCGGCTATCGAGGAAACGATAAAGCTAGCTCATACAAAGAAATGTGAAGGATTTGTTGACATATCGGAAGAAGACCTCAATATTATTTGCGATGCCTACTCGGACCAACTGACAGATAAGGAACTTGTTGAAATAATAAAGTCTGATACTGAAGAAGAAAACTAACAAGACCAAGAAGAAAAATCGAAGCGCGAGGCAACGGTATTGCAACATTTTGCACTAGACGTCGACGACAATGTGATTAGAACTGTTGAGTTTAATAATGCAAAGACAGCAATTGCCCATTACTATGTTTTTATCCAAAGGAAAAACTTCAGCAATATCATCAAAAGAATTTACAAGTAGCGTGGCAGCCCGCCCCTTCATTGCAACCATCACTTTCTGTGTCTTTTCTAGATGAAATTGTGACAATATCTAGCAATGAGGCGCTTTTCTAATTATTTTGAAAACTCCATTTTATTTTGGTTCAATAAATACATCATATATAAAAAAGTAGATAGATAGATAGATATTTAAAATATTTTGCTAACCTAAGACACAGATGCATAAATTCTTAAAAAGACCAATGCTACTTACTTCGCGCATTTTCACTTATCGCGGGAGGTTCCGGTCCCTATATTTGATTCTTGTTGTGACGCAAACCTTTTTTTTTATCTAATGCAACTGTAAGTATAGCTGGCAAGCAACTGGTTAACGCATGAACCTATACCTCTTGCTAATAGAGGCAATGAATGTGGAGAAGTATCTGTGAAACAAGCAAAGCTTCAAACATCAAAGGAATGTGTGGTGTGGATGAGATTGGTAAAATGAATGCCTCTTACAGATCAGTGGGAAAATGGGATTGTCCATTGTTTGTTTGCAGATGTCTTAAATCATTATTATTATTCAATAAACAATGCAAACTGTTGCATCATGATTTTAGAAGAAACATTGTTTTACCTAAATTAAACAAAAGGCCTATTGTACGAAGAGGTGTTGAAAAAACTTGATATCGAAGGTGTTTGATGTGGTTCGCTCATTTAACAATAAAAACTAGTCTAGGAACGTGTAAAATCTATGAAAAAAACACTGCAAAAATGTGCAAGAAATGAGATGTTGTACTTCATAATGAAGGAAGAATTGAAAAAGCTCAGATACCTTATTTATAATAATTTTTTTTTTATTTTTACCTACCGAACTAGATTATGTTGCGATAAAGAATTTGTCTTTTTTTTCACATTTAAAATAAATTTTTGTAGGAAAAATGATTAAAAATTGGTCTTTTCAAATTTCAAACTTGTGTGTTTATTAATGAATTTTATTACTTTTGTATATTTTATATTAAATTAATTTTAAGCGTCAACTCAGCCTTTTCAAACAGTGTTGCCCGAACCAATTGAAAAGTTGTCAAAATGTTTACAAAGGTTGAGACTTTTACTGTGATTTTTTTTGTAAAAAAATTACTTTTTGAGGTCTTTTTTCTTTAGCTATCATAATTTTATATTTAAAATTGTCTTAACCGTAAGTAAAACTTTAGAAAATTTATTGCCACGTTTAAACATTTTTTTAATCATCAAAAACACTATATTTGGCGCATACCCCCTAAAAGATTACGCTGTGGCTTACGGGTTGAAGTGTTGGATAGTATATTGCACCGTCACCTCTGGACCAATCAGTAATCAATATTTTTAATCGGAACACCTTTTGATTTAAAGAAAAATTTATCAATTTTTAAAGAGCATTTTGATATGTGATTTTCAGCATCTTATGGCATTTTGTGGGGTTTAGTCACACCCTAATTTGTATAAATGTTAAAGGTATAAATAAATAGGTGCGTTTCTTATCTCTGAGCAGTCTTGTTGAGCTTGAAGAATATTTTCCGACTTTTACTCTTCTGTCTGACTCCACGTATTTACAATTACGCGATTTTTACTTGTTGCGCAACACCAAATGATGTAAATTGCTGTAGAAACATCAGTTATAAATTCTGACTCAATCTCTGTGTAATGTTAAAAGTGTGATGCCAGCGCTTCTGCTTTGTTTTGCAACGCAGAATAGCTGATCTATTCCAATTTATTAAAATGTTTTATTGCTTTGTATTTGACTAAAAAATAAATTTGGTTTATCATAAATTCTTTTTCAAAAGTATTTGTTTTGTCCCAAAAACTTTCCACACATAAACTGAGCTGTGTTCCTTTACAAGGTATTTGTGTAATAAAGAAGCGCTTAAAATTATATCTTGTATTATGTCCTTTTATACGCATAATAAAAAAGCAGAGATTAGCATACTTTTATTTTATTAGATCTTCTGATCGAGATTCTGGAGGGACAGATCTTTGTAATTTCCAAAATTATTTGCGCGGCAATTGATAAGCGGATATGGGTATTGATTTTTAATCACAGATCAACAGACATCTTTTTTTAAGGGCATATCATTTGAAAATAGAAAATTCAAAGACTTTTATTTGAAATAAGCGCTAATAAAATAGAGAAAATAAATTGAACAACAAAATAATTAACGATAAAATTGAACAAAACAGTTTTAATCAAGTCTTCAGATCACATGTTACGCAACCAAAATTTACTTTTCATTTACACTATCTAAAGATGTACTGTTAATTTGAGGGAAATTTCTTTCTCAAAGTTAAAAATAAAATATATCAAAGTAACTTTCCATTTTTTGAATCGTACGACTGAAATTGACACTTCAATTTTGGAACTACGAAGCCAACCTAAAAAAAATAAAATGGATTCCAAAATCCTTTTCGCTATTTTTTGCTTCAATTTTTTGAAAAATCATTCTCTTTTTCTGTTTCCAAAGGACTAACAATAAGAGACGAGCGATTTACTTTAATAGTAGTAAATAACCCACTAGCGTATTTTTCGGAGGTATAGTCGATATTATTTTCAACAAGTCCTCTATTTTACTTTATGTAAGGCTTTTTTATGCAAAAAAATTTGTGTATATATTTATTTACTTTCAATTAATCCTCACATTTATCAAAATGTTGGCATATGAATGAGCAATTCCCTAAAATATCCAACTGATCTTGCTTTGTTTCATATTTTTAAGTATGGATATGAGATATCATGGTGATGTAAAAGGAAATTTTTAATCTGGCGCACTTAATTGAACATCATTTTGGATGTTGTGTTTATGAGGTGGTGCCAATTAGGAAGCTTTGCTATAAATGATAAAACTTGAGTTTAAAATGTTGTTCGGTTTTTTTCAGTCCTTAAAAAATGAATATACTTTTTAACTCTTTATTTTAATTGGTCTATTTTTAAATGTCAAGAAAACACACAATTAGCTATCATTATTGGGACAATCATTTAAGTAGTTGCATTATCATCACGTTTTGGTATAGAAATTAAAGAGGATAACCACATGCTTTTAATTTTGTGTAATCAAGCAAATTGGCCTTTTAGACAACTTTTTGTTCTGAATTTGTTAAATAATTTTTTGTAGTATTTTGGAATGTTTAGTCTGAGCGAATAAATCTTGTGTTTTTGCACAAGTTCCAGGAATTTTTAAGGCAGACCTTACTTAAGAGTCATTTGTTATCTAGGGAATTATCATTTTAGAGGCCATTGTTTAGGAATGATCTGAACATATGGTATTAGGTCGTAGGAATTGTTAAGGGCGACTCTGCCTATTGGTTTAAACGAACAGTGCCGTAGCGCAGAATTTCACTCAGGGAGGCACATGAATTTACGAATATTATTTTATTATATATTTTAAAAAAAAATTTCTTCTAATAATTTAAAAAATGATATAACGAAAATTAAATGGTATATTTATTGGAAAAAAGAAATTATAAATTGTTTGCAAACTTCTTGTTGAAAACTTAAGTGAAAGTGGTTTTTATTTTGCAATGTTATTGTCATTTTTTAGGTTTCAACACCTATCTTTTACAAATTTATCAAATGTAATACTTTTGGTCAATTTATTTTCAAAGTATAGCAAAGCCGACTGAGATTCCAATTCGATTTTTAAATTTTTCTATAGCTGGGCGAAATGCGTTGTGAGAAGGAGATATTTAAATTTTTCTAAAGTTAAGCAGGTTTTAATCTTTTTTTATAATCAAGGGCATCATTTTTATAAAGCATAGAAGGGGTTCTTCTTTTTCGGCGTTAAGAAAGTCTGTATTACCCTAACTTAGAGTTTCAAACTTATGTGAATGGGACTATGATCTAATATTGAAAATGAAATTTGTAAAAGAAGTATTATTTTTACAAAACAACAATAAAGTACAATGTGTAATAATATTGTTTTCTGAATAAATGCAGGAAGGGGCACCTAAGTAGGTTAGGGGGCATTGCCCCCACTGGCTACTGCCTTGGTTTGAAAGAGCAATTCTCTGTGAACGGGAAGCCTAAATTTTTATGCATTTATAGAAATATCTTATAAAAATTTATTGTGTTTTGAAGAGGATGAGTACCAAGTGTATTTTTTTGCTCCTCTCACTCTTTGCTCATTTCCTTCTACTGGCTCGTGGATCAGGGCTATTGCTGTGTGAAGGGAACGTTCCTCTAACCTTTTCCGCAGATGAAAGCGTCTCGGAGAAGGAGATCGCTGAAAGAATTGCAACAGCGTCCCACAACTCATCTTTTCCAGGTGAGCCAGAGGATAGCAATAAGTTGTTGTACCTTGTGACAGACTCTCACGCACAAACTTCACTCGGCCTAATCTCCGAAGAGTACTTTGGCTTGTTCATCATGTTCTCCCAGCTGTACTTCAGCTCCGACTACGCCAAATCGTATGCTGCCGTTGTGGACAACGGCTTTAAAAATGCGACCTTCGATACGAGTGTCGTTCTGCAGTCGCCTCTGAATCTTAAAAAAGTTTTGCTGACCGCCTTCATCGACCACTTGCAGTACTTCGTCATTTCTGTGGATGGCGGTTACACCTTTAAACACGTTCGTTTGAATGAAATGGCTTCTTTCACCAAATCCGATGTCTCTTTCCATCCCTCCATTGAAAACATGCTTCTCATTGTGGATAAGTACAGTCATTTGTGGATCTCCTTTGACTTTGCCATGACGTGGTATGCCAGCCAGGCTCAGTGCCAAAAAGTTGCGTGGAGTGATAAGAAGGAGGACGCTGGTGGTGTCATCTTCTGTCTGCAGACGGCCCCCACCTCCCCAGAATCCGAAATTTCTGAAACACACCCCTACTCTTACGATTCTGACAATTCACACTTTCCCCGGCAAAAACTAATGAGAAGCGATGACTTCGGTAAAACGTGGCATTTAATCGCCAAAAATGTCATTTCCTTCACCTCCGTTAACAATTTTCTGTGCATTTCTTTCTACAAAGACTTGCAAAAAGATCGCTCCATGATTTCTCACCACGAAAACAAGCCGAAGGAGACTGCTCCTTCGGAAGAAGCAGAGGAGAGATTTATGGCAGTGAGCAAGGATTCCGGCCAAACTTTCAAAACTGTGCACGCCGAAGGCATCAGCCACGCTCAATTTTTCGCAATTCTCGGCAAAACCGAGGACATGCTCTTTATCCACATCGACAGCTACGAAGACAATTCCTTTGGAACACTATATTCCACTGACACCACTGGCATCCTGTTGACCCCAATCCTGGAGAGGCATTTGTACACGAGGAGCTCGTTGTCAGACTTCTATCAAGTGGCTTCGCTTAGAGGCGTTTTCATCACCAGTGTTGTTACCGAGAAGAGAGAAGTCACCACCCAAATCTCTTACAATAGAGGTGCTTCATGGGACTACATCAAAGAGCCCGAAAATGGGCATTGCATTGACGGTGATTTGAAGTGCACATTGCACATTCACTATGCCTTGAGTAAATCCAAAGGTAAGACAACTTTTTCACCACTCCACTTCTAAAATTTGAACATCATTTCAAAACACACTCACGCCTGCCTCCTGCTTTAACGACTACAACTAATTCAGCTCATTTAACCTGGATTAAACCATTAACGCACACGTGTTTTAACACTAGAAAAGCGAGATTATGCAAGCAAAAGCATTTTTCATCTAAAAAGAATTACGTGCAAGGCGCTAGGTTTTCATAAAATAAATTTTTTAAGCTTAATTCATTTCTCAACTTTTTCGAAAAAAAAACGATTCCTCATCTCTGTTATTACATTAGTCTTTGTTTTTTATTTTTGTAAGATAAAAATCATTTAATTTTATCTTCCTATTACACAACTAAAATATTGAACTAAAGAAAAAATTATTGATCTTTGTAAAAAAATCATATTTCAATTTTGATAGATTGTTTCTTCAAATTATTTGAAGAGCAACTTTTGTCATCTTTACTATACTAGTACGTATTATAAGAAAATGAAATTTATTCTTCATAGCGTTTTTATTTTTTTAATCAAGACATTCTTTCAATTTTTTGAAAAACTTCTATTGCCCTTCTGACAACTATTATCTCGTTCTCTTTGTACTGCATATACTTTTTTAGGAACTTTCTTCCCAGAAGGTCCTTTGAGCTATCCTGAAGCCCCCGGTTTCATCATCTCTCACGGTCATGTCGGTGACAGCTTGCACACGCGTGACCCTGACGTTTACATCACCATCGATGGTGGCTACAACTGGCGAAAAGTTTTGGATGGACCGCATCACTATGAAGTCTTAAACTACGGATCAATCATTGTTGCAGCACCCTCTTATAGAAAGCACGAGTACCAAAGTTTGAAGTTTTCTCTGGACTACGGAAAAACATGGGGCTGTCTCAACTTCTCAGATACAAAATACTACATCAACAAAATTAAAGTAAGTTTGATTCCTACTTACTTGAATTTGGAGCCACGCAATCATCTCATCGGTGCAACTTTGTATGTGTGACTTGCCTGCGTATTAGTGTTTTCGTATGCATCTTTTTATATCGCATTCGATCTGAAGCTAGAGTATATATTAGATACACTTGAAAATTATGATGCCATTCCCTTTTAAAGACACGATACCTTTATATTCATCATTTTATCAATAAACCTGGGGGCTAACTTCCCTTATAGCCCTATCAATGACGGGGCTATTTTAGCCCGCCCTCAACTAAACTTTCTCTTGTACCAAATTGGCTACATCTTTTCGTGACATTTCGTAAAATTGATAGCTGCATCTTTTGGTACCATTTTCATGGCAGTTGAATGACATTTTCACGCTTAAATCTGTCAATCAAAAGTTAAACCTTTTCAGCAAAATTCTGACAGTATCTCTAGTTAAGCTTATAACCTTGGTTCTATATATACTCGTTTGAAAATTTATAAATATATACAGTTTTGAACACATAACAATATATAGTTTAAATGTTTTCAAAATCATGGTTACTTTTTGAGAAATGTCAATCAAAATTTTGATTGATGAGAAATATATCTAATAAAATATACCTCCAAATTTTACATGAAATATATATTTTTTTATATCAAATCGGGCATGCTGATTTCATTTTTGGAATTTAGAAATTGAAAATACCTATAAGTTTGTAACAAACTTACTGTTTACTTCTAAAATCTATCTGAAAACATTCATTCAAATTTTACATGGAATAGACATTATTATAACAAATTAACAATCGCAATTTCATATATAAATTCTTTTAAAGACACGATACCTTTATATTCATCATTTTATCAATAAACCTGGGGGCTAACTTCCCTTATAGCCCTATCAGTGACGGGGCTATTTTAGCCCGCCCTCAACTAAACTTTCTCTTGTACCAAATTGGCTACATCTTTTCGTGACATTTCGTAAAATTGATAGCTGCATCTTTTGGTACCATTTTCATGGCAGTTGAATGACATTTTCACGCTTAATCTGTCAATCAAAAGTTAAACCTTTTCAGCAATATTCTGACAGTATCTCTAGTTAAGCTTATAACCTTGGTTCTATATATACTCATTTGGAAATTTATAAATATATACAGTTTTGAACACATAACAATATATAGTTTAAATGTTTTCAAAATCATGGTTACTTTTTGAGAAATGTCAATCAAAATTTTGATTGATGAGAATATATCTAATAAAATATACCTCCAAATTTTACATGAAATATATATTTTTTTATATCAAATCGGACATGCTGATTTCATTTTTGGAATTTAGAAATTGAAAATACCTATAAGTGTGTAAGAAACTTACGGTTTACTTCTAAAATCTATCTGAAAACATTCATTCAAATTTTACATGGAATAGACATTATTATAACAAATTAACAATCGCAATTTCATATTATAAATTCTTTTTGCATTTAGAATTTGAAAATGCTAATCAATGTGAAACAAATTTATGGTTTATTTCTAAAATCTATCTTCGAGAACACTGATTCAAATTTTACATGAAATATACACATTTTCATATCAAATCAACAATGCTAATTTCATTTATAGATTATTTTTGCATTTGGATTTCAAAATACTTATAAGTGTGAAATAAATTTGTGGTTGACTTCTAAAATCTGTCTTCGAGAACATTCATTCAAATTTTACATGAAATAAACGCATTTTCATATCAAATCAACAATGCCAATTCCAATTATAGATTCTTTTTGGATTTAGAATTTGAAAATACCAGTAAGCGCGTGAATCAAATTTGCAAATCATGTGTTTTACACATATATAGGCATTTTCAAGTAGGCTGAATCCAACAGGGATGTTATTTTTTTATAAAAATTTATCATACCTGTCAAAAAAATGATTGACATATGACGCTTCAACTAAAATAAAGGACTTCGTAATTAAATAGTTATACGTAGCTATATATGTACTTTATTTTGTCACAGAACAAATAGAATTATAAGTAGGAAAAACAAAATTGCAAAAAAAGAAAATATTAGTGAAAATGATATAGAACTAAAAACGGGATTTTATACCGAATTCAATGAGGTGATTTTTTTAATGAAATTAATTAAATACAAAACAAGGACTCTGTAGAGGCATATTTTGATGCGCATCATTTTATTTGAAGGAGAAAGACAGTTCGTTTATACCATTCACTCTACAATATCTCGAAGGTCAATTTAAATAAGTTTCGTGTTTGACCAATTTGAGAAAGTTTTATACATATAATCAAACAATATACAAATGTACGAAGATGATAAAGTTGAAACATAATTTATTTATAATAAAAATTTGATCGTTTTTTTTATATCTAATCTTTTGGTTGTCTTATCGTTTCTCTAAAATGAAAAATATTTTACTTCAACATGAGTTTTCTCCATAAAATTTGCTATTTTATTTAATAATTGCTGTCAGTATTTAAAAAAATGAAAGATCTTTATTAAAAACTGTCAAGGATAATAAAAATAGTTGTAAAAAAAGAGAAAAACTTTATTCGAAAATTTGTCTTTTTGACAATCAAGAATCAAAAAAACATTTCCATTCAAAAACATTTAAAAGAAATTTACATTTCTTGGTTTTTTTTATTATTAAAAGCAAAATTGGTACCATATCTGTATGCACATATAAATGGAATATTCAAAGTTTAAAAAAATTCGAAAAATTATACATAATATTTAAAAAACATGATGTAATCATGCAAACTCCAGTTGAAATATAATTCACAGCCTAATTTTCATTCTATAGTCTAAAAATGAATAAATAAAAATTTTGAACATAAATATATAAATCTATTTTATAGTATAATGATGAGTATCAAAATTAATATTCGTGCCTCATTGGAAATTTTGATACTGAAAAAATTTGTTTTATTATAGATTCCAAATAAAATCTAAACTTCAATGAGAAATAAATTCATTTGTGAAACTAAAAATTTGAATATAGTCTTTGAAGAATAGAATGAAAACAAATCGTTCAAAAATCAGTACAATATATCTGACCACAAACATACCACAATTTTAAAGAAGTCACAAATTAATCAAAAATGTTAATAAACGTGACCGTTGTATTCAGTATACATGAAAAGGGATGTATATAAATAGAAAACTTTGTATAACCATTTAAACTAAAAGTTTCTTTTTTTAGTTAAATTGTCATATATCAATCAATTTTTTGACAGGTTTGGTTGATTTTTTTTTAAAAATAAACGTGACCATCGTATTCAGCATACATGAAAATGAGTATATATCTGTAAAAAATTTTGTATAAGCACTAAATCTAAAATGATCTTTTTTCAGTTGAGTTGTCATATATCAATAAAATTTTTAACAGATTTGGTTGATTTTTAAAAAAAATAAACGTGACCGTCGTGTTCAGCACACTTGAAAATGGGTATATATGTTTAAAAAACTTTGTATACCCATTTAAATTAAAAGTTTCTTTTTTTAGTTGAGCTGTCATATATCAATCAATTTTTGACAAGTTTGATTGTTTTTTTTTTAAATAAACGTGACCATCGTCGTATTCAGCATACATGAAAACGGGTGTATATAAATAGAAAACTTTGTATAATGATTTAATCTAAAAGTTTCTTTTTTTAGATGAGCTGTCAAATATCAATCAATTTTTGACAAGTTTGATTGATTTTTATAAAAAAATAAAGTCACGATCAGATTTGCAATCAATCATTTAGTAAGTTCACACGAAAATTTTGTAAAAATTTGCAATCATTCAAAAAAAAACCAGCCCCCTCCCCCCGTCACTGAGGAAATGAAAATAGGCCGTCACTAATAGAGTTAAAATGTCAATCATATTTTGATCGAGGATGAAATATTCAAATTTTAAATAAAATATATTTTCATAACAAATCTACCATGATGATTTCATTTTTCTCTTGCTCGACAGATGACTATGCCACAAACAGTTCTATTCCTAGGCCATTTTCTATTAAAGCTTCTTACAATGCGAACAAAAATTCTTATTCATGCACGTTTGGTGTCGGGGTTTCGGAGTCTGAAAAATCCTAAATATTTTGAAGCAAAAATATTTGAGTGATTGAGAGGTTTCCTACTATTCAAATAGAACAATAGAATTCTTTTATGAAACTAGTTGATAGATTGGACCCCTTGGACAAAGAAAGGGATAAAAATAATTTTGAAAGTAGCTAAGTGTTCATGAAGCAAATCTATCACTATTTTTAGCAATAAAAATGAAAAACAAGATAAACTAACATTTTTTATCTAAGCAAAATTTATATATATAAAGGCATATTCTCATGGAAGTAAAAGTATGAGTCCTCTTTTTAGCTTTTGACTCTACGCAAGTAAGAGGGACTAACTTAATTTTGCAATACTTATATAATGTGCAAAAAATGAGTTTATTTAGAAAATTGAAAGGTGCAAAAATCGAGCAATATATTTGCTTCAATCGTACTTTTGCGAAGATGAAATATTCTTTAAATTTTCTTTATTTTGATGGAGATATCAAAGAAATTCAGAGCAAGAAACGTTTTTGAAGTCATCGTTTACTATCATTTTTACAATCATTCCATTGATGCTCAGTATACGTCAGAGAAAATTCTTCCTATATTTTCGTTATGAGCTTGTGTTGCAAAAACATATTGAGTTATTTTCACTGACTCAGAAAAGTTGTCCTTAGCACACAATTTCTTAGAAAACTCTCCCATCTTTCATTAGTTGAAAGTTAGTATTTTCTTTTTCATCATTAAAAATTCAGAATTTGATATAGTAATTTTATACCATCTATTTTGATATTAAATGATCATTCAAAGATAAATACTATAGAAAGTTCGGACATTTTAGGCTTTAGGAAATCTTTTTTTCACAAAATCGGTTCACCCTCCTCATACTGAAGTTTGTATTAAGCAATGAAAGTAGAATAAACGAAATAAGAGTAATTATTATCAAATTACTGCCCGGAGCCAGTGACATAGGAGCAATATTCATGGCATTACCGGGTCCGAACCCCGAACCCCTTTGAAACCCCCTGCTTGCTGTGCATAATTGTAAAGAACGGAAAAAATGATAAAATCGATGATTTTTTAGTGTGTAATCGAAAAAGATAATCAAAATGTTTATTGGTTCAAATACAATCGCATCATCATGTTGTTTGTGCAAGGGGGTCAGGATTCCGCGACTATTACTTCTAGCATGATACCTTTGCTTGCATAATCTCGCATTTACTGCAATAACTCCTATTCTACATTCTACTTTTCTTACTTTAATAAAAGTCATAGTATAAATAAACTCATTTTATTAGTGACTAATGTTGTGTTTCTTTCAAATTGTTTCATCCTTTTTTGAATTTAGAAGCATAATACCTAACATGGCATGTTTAGGTCTATGAAAATATAATATCTTTAAAAAGCTTTAAAGCAGGGATCCCCAAACTATTTAACCCGTATACCTCTTCATACATTATTTGCTTTCTCCTCAACGTAATAATATATGAAAACGTATCTTTAGAATAATAGAATATATATTTTATTATTTGTTTATATACCAATGCATGACTTCAATGACTATCTCGATGTTTTCCTGTCTTGAAATTCAATTGATTCTCCATTACATAACTCACCTCCTTTCAACATCTATGTAATAATCGCCCCTAGGAAACCTTTATCGACCCCAGACGGTCAATATAAACCACTTTGGGGACCCCTGCTTGCCCTTGAAAACACTATAAAAGACTAATTTTATAGTTTTTGCACCATTTAAGGAATTTTTATGTAGTTTTAAAACAAATAACTATTTTTTGTTCCCTAACGTTAACGCTTTCTTGAAAACTCCCATTACTTCATTTTCGGATAAGCTAACTTTTTGATTAACCGTGGCCACTTGTTTTGATTGCAAGCATGCAATTTCTTGATCTTGTCTATGGTATGTTTCTCTCCTCTTCTGAATTCATGTTTACAGTCTTGTATTATTTTCCTGTTTAATTCTTCATTTTTGCAACAGGGTTCTCCAAAGAGTAAAATAATCACGATCATCGGAACCAAGAATAACGAATCGACTTGGAGTGTTTTCACGCTGAAGTTTAAGGATGTGATCACGCGCACGTGCTCGGTGGACGACTTCGAAACCTGGTTGACCCATAAAGAAGTGGGCAGTTCTCAAGAGGGCTGTGTCCTTGGCACGAAGGAGTACCTGAGACGCAAGAAACCTGGCAGGTGGTGCTTGATCTCTGATCAGGAGAATCTGGAGAAGATCGTCTCTTCCGAAACTTGCGCCTGTACGATGTACGATTACGACTGTGAATTCGGCTTCATGAGGAACGGAAACACTGGAAAGTGTGAACTGGAGAAGAGCCTGTCGAACGACACCTTCAACATTTGTGTGCACAATCATCTTGAGAAAGTACCTTTATTTGCGTCTATTCATTTTGACTATCTCTCTCTCTCCTACTCCTTAATTTTATGTGAAGCCATATATTTTTAATATACAAAACAAGTATAGGACAGTTTAGCCCTCATCCGTCTCCATGGACAATTACCCGTGAAACAACTGCCCACAAGCTTCCTTTTATGAATGCTCTATATACAAAAATGTCAATGAGTGCTTATTCAGGGCCATACTCGCATTACATACGGAATACATTTTATATTTTTTAGAAACTTTGGACGTACTTTTTCACCCGGCGCCGACAATTGCTTGTCAAAATTCTGAGAGAGAAAACTGGTTCTGTGAAAGCTAAAACACATTTTTAGCGCCATTTTAAGGGAAACTGATCATCGACAAATTGAGGGGCAATTAAAAAGAGAATGAGAAAAGAACTTTTTGAAAAGTTAAGCTTTTCCAGACACACGCGCTACGGCTACACAATGAAGGAGGTCGCTTCGTGTTGAAATGTACTATTTTGAAAACTTTGCGCAAAGTGAAAATGTTTGTGTGAAAGTTTAACCCTCGCATGGTCGAACAATTTTATTACCTTAGATGGCCGTGAGTGGCCTCGAAGGCCATTTTTTATTTTTCTTCAATGAAATTTGAAAAAATAGCCTTATTTCGTTTTAAAACATGTTGAATAATTGAAATTTTAAGAGAAAAATGTCAAAAATTTGAAATTTTCTTATTTTGAAACAAAAAGTATTAACGCCATTTATTTATCTATGAAAATAACTGATTACAATTTTTTCAAATTTAAATAGAATATTTGATCATTGAGTTTGTCAAAAACAATTTTAAAAAAAAGTATTTTTTTCGCATTATAAATTCCACTTTTCTTGTATTCTTCCACTTTTTGTTTACACGTATTTTTATGTTTTATTTTATATAACGTAAATAAAAATAATAATAAGAAGAAGAAACACATGAGCTGCTCACTTTCATGTCTTTTATTTACGCTTCGGATAAAGCAATCCTGTAGACCACTTATTTATCTATATTTTATGTATAAACAAGGTTAAAGGTGGTTAACTTAGGGCAACTGACATTGAGCTATCGGTATTTTGGTAAAGCCAGCATTCGAACCTAAAATGATGGGATTCGAAGACCTACACTCTAACCAATCGCCACGCGCCCAAAAATAATAAATAGAAATAATCGTACAAAAAATATCACGCACGCACTTTATTGAGTAATTTTCAAATATTTTTGAAACAATTTTTACATAGAAGAACTTTATGCTCATCACAACAGTTTTCTTTGCATCTTTGAAAAATTCTTTTTTTGTTGCCTTTGCAAATTTGGCGGGGCCCTCTTTTTTATTTGGTGTTTTCAAGTCGGTACTTTCATTGCAGATTTCATATGATTTCAGTATTAGACGAACTTCATTAGGGATTCTTGTATTTTGAACATAAATTTTCATTGAGTTTTCAGCCAATAAAAACACAATTGAGAAAGAATTACTTTTCTTCCACTTGATTTTTTCAAAAAGTTGATAGACGTAGCTGTTGATGAGCACTCTGTTTGTAAATGATGTACTACTATAATATAAGTATTCAAAGCAGCAATATCTAAATAGTTAGACCAAAGGACCATTGGCCATCGCCTAGATGCCCTATATGTAGTATAATATTTAACCATTTGGTTACCTTTGTCTACCCTACCTCTGATTTTACACTATTATAAATATATATAGATTAGATTCTGGTAATCTTTTGGATCCGACTAGCTCCATTTCTCTGTAATGCTCACTACTCATCATCAGGACCGCATTAAAATTTTTCATAAAATGTTTTCTAGGTATACACGCTACCAATGATGCTACCTCAATTCCAAGCATATAAAGAATAGAAATATAGCCAAGAATTTTTCCACGTTAAAGACATTGTAGAAAAATTTTACTTCATTCGGAACATTTTCATGATTTTTCATGTATTCTTCCAAGTTTTTTTTTTGTAAAAACGAAAACTTGACGGATAAATTCTTGAGGTAAAAATAACTTCCAGATAAATAAAGGATTTGTAACATGCTTTGCAGCGGCTTTGGGACCATCAGGAACACTTGAAATATTTCTAATATTTATATTTCTTGGCCTTCTACTTCTTGTCGGGCGTCAAAAGTATAGAACGTAGAGTCAGGTGCAAAAATATCAATATCATTTATGTCAATCGGATCGTGATTACTTGAAGATGAAGAAGTTAGATCGGCTGAAAAAGAAAATGAAGACTCTTCATCTGTACTTCTTCAAAATGAGAACTTTCCATCTTGTAAGAAAAGGAGGAAACTTTTCCAGCAACAGCGTAAAAGAAGAGATATGAAATACTCTATAGTTATAAAACGTGTTATGTGAATGCCTCATCTTTACACACGGCACATCTATATGATACGATATGTATCTGAGTACATGTGTCATTGCGATAAAGTACATCCTACACAAAATCTTTTTTCTTTAATATTAAGAAATATGCGAGTGAAGAGTGTCAAATAAATGACGGCTGAGCTACGAAAAATCTTTCCATTCTAAAGAGATTGAAAGAATGATATTCTTTTCCTATTTTCGTTTCATCTCATGGCGATGCAGATAAAGAACAATGTAAAAAAGAATAAAAGAACGCTCTCTTGTTAGAAAAATAAACTGATTATTTTATACTCGCAAGATATAAATATATGTAGAAATGTAATGGCCTCTCAGGCCCTATGCGACCATGCGAGGGAGAAAAATCATTACAAATTTTGCCATGTTCACTTATTATTAGTTTGTTTTATATTCAACATACTTTTTTTGTTTATTGTGAAAAGTTGTTCTATACTAATAATTTGAGACCTTCTTTTACAGTCTTTTCAAGGTTTATCCATAAAATTTATGAAGTAAAAAATGTAATGGTTTTTCAAGCTCTATACGACCATGCGAGGTAATCCTTGAATTTTCCTATAACAGATTCCCTCGATTTATATAGCAATTTTGAATATGAAGATTAAGAATATGACATCGTATACGAAACTACAGGGAGAAAAGGAAAAATAAAAACGAAAGTGTGCTATCTTTTGTCTATGACCCCACTTTTTAAGAGAGAATACTTAAAATTTTCATGGTCTCTTAATTACTTGATTTTGCAGTACATTTTTAGGTCACTTTTTTTAACCCATTAATGATCAGAGTCGATTTTGTAAACATGTGATCGTTTGCGTTTATTAATGCTTTTTTAAATACAAATCGTCTGCTTTACATTCGATGTCGTCTGATTATTGTGTTTGTTAACAGGTTAAGTAACCTATAAATCGTGTGCTGGTGATCGTCGAAACAACGGTAGCGAATTTTGCTTCACTAATAAGAATGTGTCTGTGTTAAAACAATCTTTAATTCAATTTAATATCTTAGCTTGTAACAAGTGGATATCGCAAGGTGACTGGCAACACATGTGAAGGTGGCTTCATTCCCGAACAACACACTCACTTGATTGACATCAATACCATATGCGATGGAGTGACTGTGGAAACGGATAACCTAGATGTCGACAACTCCATCAATCCTGATAACAAAGCTGCTTCCAGAACATCCAGGTCTAAAAAGATTTACCGCATCCTACTCGTGCTCATTCTACTCTTCGTGATCGCTGGCTTCATCGCCTTCTACTTTTACACTAAAAGAAAACCCAAGAACATTTCATTTTCTCAATTTCAAAACTCCACAGAAGCCATTCCCTCCAACACAATCAATCCGCCATCCTACAGAACAACTTCTGCTGTAAACAATGACAAAACTTCCATTTCCATGCCTGCTAACAAAAACATTCTTACCTGAGTCTTAACAACATTTTCACTCCACTCAACAATTATTTTTGTCTCTTAAAAGCTATATAATATATTTTTATCTCATATACCAACAAATAACAATAATAATAATTTACCATTTAATCGATAATACTGATTTTTCTTTTCCCCATAGTATTTGATTTGCGCAAACATTCCGGTTCAATTTGTTCACAAACAAACCTAACGTTCTTATCACATGATTTTGTCTTTTTGTTAACTCTACACCCACTCATAGTCATCTATGTTGGATTGGAAAGTTGGAAGTTTTTTTTTTAAAAAATATTTAGTCACTATTTGATGCAATTAAAATTGATCTAAATTTTATTTTATCAATATTCACGAAAAAATAATATGTTGATGTTATATGTTTTCTTGAGTTTATATTTTGCCACTTGTTTTAATATTGATTATATATGTATATATACACACACACACACCATCTTTTCTTTTTTTTATTAAAATATAATTCCCAATGTTTCAAGTATTCAATTTTATTATATTCATCATATTTTTTGTATACAATGATTGATTGTTTTTTAAAATAAATAATTCATAATGATTCATTTCGATTGAGTTTTCCCATAAAATTTTTTACCGTGTTTTTTAAACTCGATTTTTTGCATATAGAGAATCTTTCAATTTTTTTGCAGTAAAGCTAATTTTTTTTATCTTATATCTATTATTAGACTTTACCAAATTTTTTTAAAGAGATTAATGAAATTCTTTTCATTCATTTAATTTCACAGACTCTGTCTGCGACATTATTCCATGCGGTGCGAGGCATTACTCCAAATGGTACGAGAATGGTCTTTGACAGAAAAGTGATCTACACTCGGAAAAAACTTGGCTAATTGACCAAATTTATATTAGTTTTGATAATTTCACCCTATTCTAAAATCATGTTAATTAACTGAACTTCTAAATAAATTTTGTAATCTATCATTACAGCAATATTTTGAAAAAAAAATTTTTAAATATTGAATTTTCAAAATAACTTTATTTTTATTTAATATTCAATTAAAATATTATTATAAAGTACACTTATTTTATTCATTTAGTCTTCTTTTTTTTACCAAGTTTTCCTTCATTAAACAATATTTAATTATTTGTTTTGGCTTAATTTTTTTTTAATTTTTATTTCTATGAATTTTTTTTTTAAATAACTGATTACGCGGACTTTATTTTTATTCTTTTGAGGTTTGGTGGTAATGAATCTGTTCTTAATTTTACTTTAAATTAATACTTTTATTTCGGCTGTTAGACAACCTCCCTTTCGCTTCCAGACATTTGCCACAAATATATTTGATTTATTTAATCATTTAAAAAATTTTAGAGGTAGATTTTGTGATGTAATTAATTATAAGTTTATTTTCAGAGTTAGTCTTTGAGATAAAATTAATTTTAGATCAAGTAGTATTTATGAA
>JAUIRK010000065.1:610000-764807 GCA_030549495.1 Nectonema munidae | reverse complement strand
ACTGAACTGTTTCATTGAATATTTTATAACAATTTGTCTAAGTTTCATCAGAATATGTTTTTTTTAATATTTTTAATTTTGTCTTGTTTAAATAAATAAACAATTTAGAATCTTGTAACTGTTCACAATTATAAACAATGTCTTCATCGTCTTGTCAACTTAAATATTTTAAAATTTATATCACCAAAAAATATTCTTTTAAAAATGTTAATTTTTTGTGATAGGTTAATTTCTTTACTAATTCTTCTGTTTTGTTACTTTTTTAGATCTTCATTTTTCTAAATACAAAAGTTAAATAAAGAGGCACTACATCATGACAAGCACAAGCAGAAATCGAGATAAAGGGCGTAAATATTTATGTGGTAACAAGAAACGAGCATTGGCCAAGGCAAAGGCAGCAGAAAATAAAAAGCATAGAAGTGCTTAAAAAAGTTCCTTGTCACGCCATCTTTGAAGCGCGCTCGGTTTGAAGATGAGAGAATCATCAATTATTTGCAGAATGAGGATAAAACCATGGATCAAATTTCAGATAATCAATACAATGATGAAAAAGATAACACACTAGAAGAAATGGGCCCAGCCTCCCCAGCTGTGACTGAAATTGAAGAAGATCTCTGTTCATTGGAAGACAGTCCTAAACCAGAAAGTTCATTCATGGCTGCAAACAAACAACTTCAACAAGAATCCATAAACAAAAATGTAACTATCATGAACGATGATCCAGCATATTGGCCTGCTAATATAAATAACAATGAAAGGGATTATTTAACAATGAAAGATGCCCCTAATATTCCTGGTAACAGCTTTCCAAAAAATGAAAAGGGCTTGTGTTTTTCAAAGTTTCACTGTAAGAGACGACTTCTGAATGGGGAGAGTATTGAAAGACCTTGGATTATATACTCTAGTTCTTCTGATAAAATTTATTGCTTTTATTGCAAACTTTTTGTAAGGAATACAACCATGGCATTAGCAACAAGTGGGTTCAATGACTGGTCTAATATTCACACAAGGCTATGTGAGCATGAAAAGACAAAGAACCATATGGAGGTCACGTGGAGTTTTTGGGAGTTAAATCAACGGCTATGTAGTGGAAAGACAATTGACAAAGAGCAAGAAAAAATCAAAAATGACCATGCAAAGTACTGGCAGCAGGTATTCCAAAGATTAGTAGCTATAGTGCAGTTTCTTAATGAGAGAAATTTAGCGTTTAGAGGAACAGAAGAAAATGTTTTCAATGAGATTGTCCAAAATGGAAACTTTTTAGGTCTTGTGAAGTTAATTGGAAAGTTTGACCCTGTTCTAGACACACATCTGCAAAAAATCAAAACACATGAAGTTCATAATCATTATTTGGGAAAAGATACCCAAAATGAACTTCTAGATATCATGGCTACAGCAGCTTTGAATGAGATACTGACACGTGTAAAAGCAGCTAAGTATTATGCCATTATTTTAGACTGCACACCTGATATAAGTTATCAAGAACAAATGTATCTAACAATCAGGTATGTGTCTGATGGTAACTTGGCTCCTTTTGGTGTGCATGAACATTTTATAAAGTTTATCGAAGTGAAAAGTAGTAAAGGAGAAAACTTATGTAAAACACTATTAAACGCATTAAAGGAATTGAATTTAGAAGTGCAGGAAATTCGAGGCCAAGGCTATGACCACGGTAGCAACATGAAAGGTCACACATCTGGAGTACAAGCCCGACTGTTGAAGGAAAATTCAAGAGCATTTTTTGTACCATGTGCATCCCACAATTTTAACCTTTTACTCGGAGATGTAGCTAAGTGTTGTCCAGATGCTATTACGTTTTTTGGGATCTTGCAAGCCATCTATGTTTTGTTCTCAGCATCAACTAGAAGATGGGCAATTTTGAAAAAAGATGTAACTATGTTAACAGTGAAACGCTTAAACAATAGAAGGTGGGAGTGTCGTATTGATAGCGTTACAGCCATTCGTTATCAGGTTGGAGAAGTATATGATGCACTTGTTGAAGTAGCAGAGACAGCAGATCAGCCCAAGATAAAAGCAGAAGCCGAATCATTAGCCAACCAGCTAAAAAACTACAAATTTCTAGTTTCTTTGGTATTTGGTATGATGTACTTTTTAAAGTTAACTACCTGAGCAAGGAATTACAAGGTGAAAAAAAGGACATTATGAAGGAATGGACTCATATGAACAACTCTTGTCATGGCTGAAAAATTATAGGGAGGAAGGCTTTAATGGTGTTTTAGTAAGTGCAAATGAATTAGCTGAAGTTTTTGAGTTGCCATTTGAGTTTACAAAATTTCAAGAAAAAGAATTACGAAGAAGGAAAAGAATGTTTTTATATGAAGCAGAAGATCAAGCTATAGACGATCCAAAAGAAGCATACAGAATTCAGTGCTTCACCTTAGTGCTAGATCAAGCTATTCAGTCATTGGAAAGCAGATTTCAACAACTCAAAAATCACGTTAAGTTATTTGGATTTGTAAATAACTTTCAAAATTTCCAGAAGTCGGAAATGAGAAAGCATGCATTAAACCTTGAAGCAGCTTTAACACTCACCAAAATGAAACAGGACGCTGACGGAAAAGTTGTTACTGAAAAAAGTAAAGACATTGATGGGTATTTGTTGGCTGAAGAACTTGAAGCTCTGAAAACTTTCATTCCCTCTACATTTAAGCCTTATGCGTTGTTTGAACACTTGATAGAAAATAATAGATTTACAGCATTTCCTAATGTTTTCATTGTGTTAAGGATTTATTTAACAATGCCAATATCAGTCGCCTCAGGGGAAAGAGGCTTTTCAAGGCTGAAGCTAATTAAAATATACTTGAGGTCTACGATCTCACAAGAAAGACTTAACAATTTGGCAATGCTCTCTATAGAACATGAGATTGCTAAAGCATTAGACTTTGAAAATATTTTAAAAGATTTTGCAAATAGAAAAGCTCAAAAAGTATTATTCTAAAAGAGTCTATTGTATTTCTTTTTATCAAAAGTAAAACAATAAATCTATGCATTTTGCTTTTAAAATTTTATTACACCATTCATTTAATGGTTATCTATTGATCTTTTGTAGGATTATATGTATGTATGATTTTGTATATATATACATGCGTTATAAAATTTGCTATATAGAGGAGGGGGCCTCACCATCAAGTTTCTAATCGGGCCCCGCAACACTTGGCACCGGCCCTGCCTTTGCCTTAAGGGAGGTAACTTTAGCTCTCCTTCACTTTACTCATTTTCTTCTTCATCTCTAACCTCTATGCAAACTGTGAAATGTGCGAGGAGCGCCAAGTATGTATGAGCGTTATTTAACGATCTTATGAGACTAAGTGTACGGAATAGTAAGAGGGAAACAGAAAAAAAAATCGAGTGAAGAGTGAGTTTTCTAAAAATCAAAAGTGACAAAGCGGAAGCCAAAAGCGAAAAAGTGACATACTTCTGGTGTACATTTTTACTTGGCTTAAAAAATCCCTAAAACATTATCTCAAAACATTTCGTAAAAATTATAACTCTAACAATATTGAACGCTACTTCAATATGAAAAATAGATATATGGTAGAATTATATTCTGCAAAAAAAGAATCTTGGAAAATATTCTGCTCCTCCACCCTTAAAAATCCATGGAACGTGATTAATTCAGTCCGCAAAAATCGCAAAGCATATTCTTAACTCAATCCACTACTACAGACAATTTCCAACAATCCATTAATCAACACATCCTTTCTTTCAACCCTCTTCACTCAGGATTCTCATACATCCGATAATATATAAACCACTCTATACGTGAACATGTCTCCTCATTCTCCTCCTTAAACTTATCTAAACATTTCCTCTAGTAAATCTAACTGAATTAGCCTCTGCTATAAACAGTCTAAATCTTAAGTCACCTCCAAGCCTTGATCTTATAACCACAAAGCCTAACATAAAGTTTACCAACTTCATTCGGCTTGAATTTTTACACAAACTCTTTTCAAAAATGTTTTCTGGATAAAAAAAAAGCAAAATAAAAATAAATAGGCTCTAAGTAAAAGATAAAAACAAAAATTATTATCTCTCCTAAATTTTTTTGTCAAATTTAAGATATAATTTTTTTTAAGTTTTTTTCTTAGAAATAAAAACTGAATCTGTTTATCTTTAGTATTTTTTATCAATAATATTTTTGAGACTTCATATTTTTTCCGGCGTGTCTTTTTACCCCAATCTACCTCAACCTATGCCAATCTACCCCTAACTACCTCAATCTACTTCAATTTAATCAGAAAAGATAAATAAAAAAGAAAAAAAGATAAAATAGCAGTTTTATATTAAATTAAATAGCAATTATATTAAATTTAATAATTTAAATTTTAAATAAACTTAAATAAATATTATAATATTTATTTAAAATTTAAATTTAAAAAAAAATAAAAAATAATTTTAATTTTTAAATTAATAAATTTAATTTTAATTTAAATATTATAATATTTAAATATAAATAAATTTTTAATAAATTTAATAATTTATTTTAATATTAAATAGCGGTTTAATATTAAATGCTTACTTATATTTATATATATATATCATAACCTGTACGGTTGAACGCGGGTAGACAACTTGCGTGTTATCTCCAACCCGTATATTACGATAATTCTTCTCCAACCTGTATTCTACGATGATTCATCTCCAAACTATATACTACAATGATTCATCTCCAACCTGTATACTACGATAATTCATCTCCAACCTGTATACTACGATAATTCATCTCCAACCTGTATACTACGATGATTCATCTTCAACCTGTATACTACGATGGTTTCTATTCCTTGTACAAATAACTAGGGAGACAATGTTCAACTTTCTGTTCACATTCTGCTAGATGTAAGATTTGATATACCTCATTCGGGGAGACGATGCTACATAAGTTATTACCTATATACATTATACCTGTATACTACGTTGGTTCATCTCTAACCTGTATACCGCGATAATTCATCTCCAACCTATATAATATATTTTATCAAATAATCAAAATAAAATTCTGTAATCAAAGAATCGAAAAATATTCTTTAAAAAATCAAAAAATATCAAACTTTCGGTTCATATTTTGCTACCTCATACGATGTTACAAAAGTTATTACTTATACTTTGCAATTTGCGCGATTTTAAATATTAAATTTGTCAAATAATCAAAGAATCGAAAAATGTTCAAATCAAAAAATATTTATTCTTTTTAAATATATCGTTGGCTCCCCTTACTTTTAGTTTCGTATGTGCATAATTTGATAAAAATTGATTATTAAAGACTAGGTTTATCTTTCAATTTTAAAAGTAAGGGGAGCCAACGATATATTTAAAAAGAATAAATATTTTTTGATTTGAACATTTTTCGATTCTTTGATTATTTGACTCTAGTTTCACTCCGAGGTTTTTTTACATTGATACAGTCAAATAATTGTTAGAAAATTAATAAAATGTTCAATCAAAAAAAATTCATTATTTTCATAAACTGTTGTTGTTCATTATCATCAAACTTTTTAGCGTTTTATGTTTTTTTATAAGTCAAACTATTAATTTTATTTTTTTTTATTTATTTTATCAGATTTTTTTGTCTTAGTTTTCAAATCAATTGTTTTTGCTTTAATCTAGTTATTTTCATATTTTTGTATAATAAATTCTTTATATATAAGTAAGGAAAAAAATTAAAAATATTAGAAACGAATATTGATTTATATTTTTTTTAATTCTAATATACTTTTTTTTAGAAATTATAATTTGATTGTTTATTATGGATTCAAATAATTTCAAAGATATTAGTACTGAAAGAAAATCTTTATTTTGGGTGCATTATTTGTTCAGAAAAATTGATGAAAAAGCCAAATGCAAACACTGTTCAGAAAAAATTAAAGTTTCAGGATCAAGTACTAAAAGAATGCTCGATCATTTGAAAAACAAGCATGATATACAAGTAAAAAGAGCCAATGAAAATTTAGAAAATGTTGGAACAAGTAAGAAAACACAATCCATAGAAACATTTATTCTAAAAACTAAGAAAGAGTCTTTAGGTTCTATTATTTCAAAATTAGTTGCCAAGGATGGTCTAACGTTTTCTCAGCTATCCAGAAGTGAAACGTTGAGAAAAGCTTTCGAATCTTAAGCATATTCTTTGCCGAAGAGTAAGACACAAATGAAAAAGTTGTTTCTTGATTTTTACGAGCAAACTAAGCGAGGCATGAAAAGCAATTTCCAGAAAATGAAAAACAACGGAAATCGTTTTTCACTTAGTTTGGATGAGGCAACAAGATGTGGTAATCGAAGATATTTAAATCTTAATGTTCAGTTTGATACTTCCTTTTGCTGTTTAGGTGTTTTCAGGATTTACGAAAGCACTAACGCTCAACTATTACTTTTCCAATTTACAAAAATTTTGCAAGAATTTTCTCTCAATTTAAAAAAAGATTTTGTTTCAATGATTACAGATGGCTGTTCTTTTTATGCTTAAACTTGGCAAACTATCTGAAATTAAGCATGTTATATGTTATGCTCATGCTTTACATTTAGCTATTTGCGATGTCTTATATTGCAAAGAAAGTTGTTGTACATCTTTTACTTCTGATGAATCAAGTAGTGATAGCTCAGACTTTGAACTTGTTGAACAGTTTACTAATAAAGAAGTACAAGATGCTATCAACAAGGTAAGAAAAATGGTGAATTATTTTCGAAGATCACCAGTTAAAAATGATAGATTAATGGAGCTTGTTGCTAAAAATCACTGCAAAGAAAAAAAACTTTTTATGGATATAAAAACAAGGTGGAATTCTCTTTTTGCTATGCTAGAAAGATTTTTGAATATTCAAAAAGAAGTGAAAATTGTTCTTTTAGAAAACGATCAAGATATATTTTTGAGTAATATTGAATGTATTATTATAGAAAGTTTGATAACTACTTTAGATTCTATCAAAACTGTCTCACAGTATCTATGCAAGGAATCTACTACTATAATCGATTTGAACAAATTTTTGTTTTTTGCTTTAGATAAATTGAAAGATATGGACAACTTTTTCAGTTTGAAAATTAGAGAAGCTGTTTATTTTCGCTTAATGAATAATAGAAACAGAAAAATACTACAGTTATCTAGTTTTCTTCATTTGCCAACTTTTTTGAAAGAAAAAAATGATGAATATGGTGAAAAATAGAAGAAAATAAACTAATAAAAACAAGTGTAGCTTTGTTCGATAGATTGTATGGGGGAGAAAAATATGAAGAAAAAAAAACTATGAAAGTAATGTAGAAATATTAGAGAAAAATAATACTGTTTCGTTAGAAAAGGAACTTAATGAAGTTATGGAAAAACATAAAAATGAACAATGTTTTGAACAATGTGATGAAACATTATTATTCTATCAAAAAAAAAAATTTTTTCTCTTCAAAGAATACAAAAAAGACCGGAGAAACTGGAACGTGTTTACAACGCCCTGAAAACAATAAAGCCAACATCTTCTCTGCCAGAAAGAGTTTTTTCTTCAATGGGATGTTTCAAGACAAAAATAAGAAACAGATTAAATGACAAGACATTTTCTGCTTTACTTTTTATGAAATACTTTTATAAAAATGAAATTAAGTTTTGTTAATGTAACTATCTAATGCTGTTAAACGATACCAGAATGCATGCCTTTTCTTATATGAAACTTTTAACAAAAAATTTTTGCAAATTTTTTTCTAAATATCTTTTTAATAAATAAAAAATAAAGTTTTGCTAATGTAACCATTTAGTGTAATGCGTTAGTGGGATGCATGTATTTTAATTAGTTGTCAGATTCATATGCAATATCCGTCAAAACTTTACTTATAGGTTGGTGCAAATGTTTTATAATTATCTTTTCAATATGATAGGTTAACACCTTTAAAACACTTGTTTTTTGATATTAAATGACTAAGTTGAACTGATAGAATTTAAAGTAGATATTTATACAAAAAAAACAAATTGATGTCTAAAAAAACAAATAATAAATATATAAACTGCAATTTTTACCTCGGGGATACCCCGGGGAAAATTTAAGAATTTCAGGGGTCCTCGTACCTCGGGGAGAGTAAAAACCACAACGAGGTGGACTCTCTACTCACGATCTCTTATACGGTGAATCTTCGGTCACTGCCATTGAAAAAATTAACTCTTTCATGTCAAAATTTCCGACACTTAGTCCTGCAGTTTCTGTGGCGCAGCTTGTAAATCTTTACACCACATAACTTTTCATTGCTCATTTTTTTATCTCTCATCGCCACGAATTAATAAACAGTTGTTTCAACTATCGGTCATTTTCCCAATAATCTGAATGAACTACTAACAAACACGACACTATTAATATCCCTCTCGACCCTTTTACGAATTATTAAACCCATTCTAAATTTTCACCCACCGCTCACTCGATAATTTTCTTTTTCTTTTTTTTCTTTTCTTTCTTTTATTTTAGAATTTCTAGAAAACCTGTATAAACATAAAAACTGCCTCTATTCATTATCAAGCATCTTGCAAACATATCAATTCAGTTATGGAAAGTGCTTTGACATCTCTACCTACCTACCCAAGTAACCTACCAATATTAAATAAATTATTTTAATTTAAATTTTAAAACATTAATTTGTTTAGCTGTTTTTTTAAGACTTACTTATCCTTTAGTTAAAAGTGATCATATCTAACTTCATTTTAACATTATAAAAATAACAAGCACTGCTATTTCTTCAACCAAAAAATATAATTTTCAATCTGGAAACTATGATATGATTATTTCTAATTTTTTCAAAATTGATTGGAATGCTGTAGAGAATTCTGAACTTGATCAGTTTTATTCTTTTTTTACAAGTAAACTCTATTCCCTTATAAAGAAGTATATTTCTTTGAAAAAGGGCAAAAAAAAATTTTTGTGACTATTTTATTAAAAGAAATAGAATTTTGTTTAAAAAAAGAAAAAATTTTTTGCCATTTTTATCAAGTTTAGATGCGAAGGTATTACCATGTATAAACAAGAGACGCGCAAAGCTAGTTTATTTCATGAGAAGAAGCTTCTTTCAAACTATAAACATAGTCCTAAAAAAGTTTGGTCGTAAATAAATCGAAACAAAAAAGGCAATTTCTCTGAACTAGTTGGATCTGTTGGGTTTCGAATATCGACAGATGTTGAGAGAGCTAATACTTTTAGTCAGTACTTTAGTTCTTGTTTTTCGAATCCATTCATTTATATATACAACTTTTTTGCCACTTGTAACGTTACAAATGACTCTATTAATTTTGATATAGGCACAATATGTAATAAAAGGCTTAAACAAGTTCAAGTCCTTTGGGATTGATAACTTACATCTCTATATTATTTAAAATGTTAAAATGATCTTTGAAAAGTGTTTAGAAGAAATTTTTTTTAGATTTATTGAAAATAGCGTTAATCATACTTGTACTCAAAACTGGAGATAGTAAATTTTGTCACAATTATATACATAATTGTAAAAATATTAAAATGCTTTTTGAAAAGTGTTTAGAGGAAAATTTTTTTTTGGATTTATTGAAAATAGTATTAATCATACCTGTACTTAAAACTGAAGATAGTAAATTTTGCCACAATTATAGACCTATAAGCCTCAACCCAATTCTCTGTAAGGTTTTTGAGGCGTTTATAGCTGAGAATATTGCGAGTCACATAGAAAATCTTTACTTTTTTAATTTGAATCAGCATGGATTTATGAATAGTAAACTTACTTTAACGAACCTATTAGAGTTTTAAAACGATTTGGTTCATCTACTTGAGCTAAATGATACAATTTATGTAATTTACCTTAATTTTTACAAAGCTTTTGACTCTATTTCACATAAATATTTGATTGATACGTTAGAATCATTTGGCATAAAAAGAAACTTGCTGTCATTATTAACCGATTTCTTTAAAGATAGAAAATTATTGTTGTAAATGGGGTTAATTCTCAAGAAAACCCAGTTACAAGTGGTGTGCCGCAAGGATCTGTTCTGGGTCCCTGGCTATTTAATATTTTCCTGAATGACCTCTTGAACATAGTAAGCTCCAAACTAAAAGTGTTTGCCCATTATATTAACATTTATAACATCTCTAATTCTGCTGGTAAAGCTAGCTTGCAGTGTGACTTAATGAGCATCTTTCATTGGTGTAATAGATGAGGGATGAAACTGAATCTAGACAAGTGTACACACATACAAATTGGATTACAAAATGATAAATTATTCTTCATTGGAGGACATAAATTGAAAAAAGTGGATACACAGGAAGATCTTGGTATAATTTTTAACACAAATATTGATTCTAGAGAAAATATCTCATCGAGGGTGTCAAAGGCTTTCCAAGTTTTTCATAAAGTGGACAAATGCTTCGCTTTGTTTAATGCCAACACAGTTGTACTTCTATATAAAACATTTATTAAACCGATTTTAGAGTATGGAAACGTCATTGCTTATCCTTTTTATTCCTGTGATGTTGCAAACATTGAAAGAGTCCAAAGAACAATCACTAAAAAGATTTTTGGAATGAAACATCTGAAATATAAGGAAAGACTAAAAAGCTTGAATTTGCCCTCGATGATGTACAGATTCAAAAGAAATGATATGGTTACTGTATTAAATATTGTAAATGGTAATTTAAGAACTATTTCACAAGTTTTACCACAATTCTTACAAAGTTTGCAAAGATTTCACTCTTACAAGTTTAGAAAATGTCATTGCAAAAAGTCATTTTTGAAAAGATTTTTTCACAACGTATGATAAATGATTGAAACTCTTTGCTTGATTTCGTTGTTAATTTTCCTTCTTTAAATATTTTTAAGAACAGGCTCGATAATTTTTGAAAAGGGAAAATTGTTTGATCACTATTAAATTTTTCTTTCTTTTCTATAAAAAATGATGCAAATATTTTTATAAGTTTTGTTTTGCCTCTTTTTTGTTAATAAAATTATGTTATATTATGTTAAATGAGCCTCAAAGGTTGTTAGGATTTACCTCTCAGTTTAATACTTGAAGGTCAGGGGTTCGATCCCCAAGGCTCTCAACCCTTAAAAACAAATTCACAATAACTGTTATTAACCATCTTAATCATAATGCGAGAATATAGTCTTACGGCTGAAAGTGCTTTAATATCTCCAACCAAATATAGCTAATTATATTTTTTTCTGAATAAGAGACTCATGTTTAAAAGTAAGTTAAGTTTCATTTTATTATATTTTGCCAGTGCCGGATTAACATAGTAGTAGATGTAGCTACAGGCCCCGCATTTTGCTATTGCATAGTAATTTAGCAACACGTAATGGTATGGATTTTGGTAAAGGTTTTAAACAGACCTAACCCGGTCTGTCTAAAATTGGCCTAACTAATTACTGATCCACACTTTAAATTAAGAATTTCATCATGCATTATATCTTATCTATTTTTTAGTTAACATTTTGTTTTTTATAGGTATTTATTTTAGGTCTTACTATTTTTTATACTTTACTATTATTGTTTTCCCTGTTCATAAATGATCTTCCTATGTTTAATGAAAAAACTAAGTTTTTAATGTTTGCAGATGACATCACTGCTATAGTTCCTTTATCAGAACTGAGCCCATCATGTTGCTATATTGACCAAGTTATCAATCCAGTTTTAGATTGGTGTAGAGCAAATTTTCTCCAAGTAAATGATAATAAAACAAAAGCTATGTTTTTTTCAAATAAGAAAAAAAAAGAATTGAATGTAAAAATAAAATTGAAATTGTAGAGGAATATAATCTACTAGGCTTGAGAATAAATCGTAATTTGAATTGGAAAACTCATATAAGTTTTTTGGAAACTAAGCTATGCTCTATAAACGGCATTATGAAAAAGTATAAAAATGAGTTGCCTACACATTCGAAGCTGGTAATATATAAAAGTTTGTTTTTACCCCATTGTTACTACAGTATTATAAATTTGGAATACTTCTTCTTCTTCTTCTTCTTCTTCTTCTTCTTCTTCTTCTTCTTCTTCTTCTTCTTCTTCTTCTTCTTCTTCTTCTTCTTCTTCTTCTTCTTCTTCTTCTTCTTCTTCTTCTTCTTCTTCTTCTTCTTCTTCTTCTTCTTCTTCTTCTTCTTCTTCTTCTTCTTCTTCTTCTTCTTCTTCTTCTTCTTCTTCTTCTTCTTCTTCTTCTTCTTCTTCTTCTTCTTCTTCTTCTTCTTCTTCTTCTTCTTCTTCTTCTTCTTCTTCTTCTTCTTCTTCTTCTTCTTCTTCTTCTTCTTCTTCTTCTTCTTCTTCTTCTTCTTCTTCTTCTTCTTCTTCTTCTTCTTCTTCTTCTTCTTCTTCTTCTTCTTCTTCTTCTTCTTCTTCTTCTTCTTCTTCTTCTTCTTCTTCTTCTTCTTCTTCTTCTTCTTCTTCTTCTTCTTCTTCTTCTTCTTCTTCTTCTTCTTCTTCTTCTTCTTCTTCTTCTTCTTCTTCTTCTTCTTCTTCTTCTTCTTCTTCTTCTTCTTCTTCTTCTTCTTCTTCTTCTTCTTCTTCTTCTTCTTCTTCTTCTTCTTCTTCTTCTTCTTCTTCTTCTTCTTCTTCTTCTTCTTCTTCTTCTTCTTCTTCTTCTTCTTCTTCTTCTTCTTCTTCTTCTTCTTCTTCTTCTTCTTCTTCTTCTTCTTCTTCTTCTTCTTCTTCTTCTTCTTCTTCTTCTTCTTCTTCTTCTTCTTCTTCTTCTTCTTCTTCTTCTTCTTCTTCTTCTTCTTCTTCTTCTTCTTCTTCTTCTTCTTCTTCTTCTTCTTCTTCTTCTTCTTCTTCTTCTTCTTCTTCTTCTTCTTCTTCTTCTTCTTCTTCTTCTTCTTCTTCTTCTTCTTCTTCTTCTTCTTCTTCTTCTTCTTCTTCTTCTTCTTCTTCTTCTTCTTCTTCTTCTTCTTCTTCTTCTTCTTCTTCTTCTTCTTCTTCTTCTTCTTCTTCTTCTTCTTCTTCTTCTTCTTCTTCTTCTTCTTCTTCTTCTTCTTCTTCTTCTTCTTCTTCTTCTTCTTCTTCTTCTTCTTCTTCTTCTTCTTCTTCTTCTTCTTCTTCTTCTTCTTCTTCTTCTTCTTCTTCTTCTTCTTCTTCTTCTTCTTCTTCTTCTTCTTCTTCTTCTTCTTCTTCTTCTTCTTCTTCTTCTTCTTCTTCTTCTTCTTCTTCTTCTTCTTCTTCTTCTTCTTCTTCTTCTTCTTCTTCTTCTTCTTCTTCTTCTTCTTCTTCTTCTTCTTCTTCTTCTTCTTCTTCTTCTTCTTCTTCTTCTTCTTCTTCTTCTTCTTCTTCTTCTTCTTCTTCTTCTTCTTCTTCTTCTTCTTCTTCTTCTTCTTCTTCTTCTTCTTCTTCTTCTTCTTCTTCTTCTTCTTCTTCTTCTTCTTCTTCTTCTTCTTCTTCTTCTTCTTCTTCTTCTTCTTCTTCTTCTTCTTCTTCTTCTTCTTCTTCTTCTTCTTCTTCTTCTTCTTCTTCTTCTTCTTCTTCTTCTTCTTCTTCTTCTTCTTCTTCTTCTTCTTCTTCTTCTTCTTCTTCTTCTTCTTCTTCTTCTTCTTCTTCTTCTTCTTCTTCTTCTTCTTCATCCAGCGAGCGTTCGGATATCTTTGTGTTTTCGTCTTGGCCCAAGCAGCTTCATTGGGGACTGGAAAGCCTTTATGAGGCCTTCGTAGCATCAAGGGAGTGGTGGGTGGGGAGTAACGTGAAAAGCGAGTGAAAAAAGAGTAAATGGGCCTGTGCGTGGCTGCCTTATATACTTGGTGGAGCAGCGGAAGCCCGGGCTGGCTCGCTATTGGACGGGCAGTTAGCAGCTTCTCTTGTTAACAAGGGGGCGTAGCCCGTCCTTTTGCCAAGCTTTCTTGACCAATGAGAAGAATCTTCCGCTGTCGTTTTGGCGCCAAATTTTCCGACCTATTTTAAAAGTGCCCCAAAATTTATTTGCTTTATATTTGGAAAATATACTTTTAAATTTTAGAAAGAGATGTTTTATTGATTAAAGTGCCCCAATATTAAAAAATGGCGAATTATTTTCTTTTCTTTATTTTAAAATTTTTTAATAGTAGCAAAATAATGCTATTTCTCAAGTATTATATTTTCTGTATTTATTATTTTAAACAATCTAGTCTAGATTTACAACTTAACCATTATTTCAAAGACTAAATTTTTCTAAAAGGTGCATTTAAATATCTTTTTAGATTTGTGGATGAAAAAAAAGTAAAAGAGAGTGTATTATTTGGTATTTTATCTATTACAACTGAACAAGCTATTATAAATGAATTAAATAAGGTTGGATTTGTCTAACTTTTTTTGTTTTGTTTAACTCGTAATTTGTGTATTGAAGTAGATAAATCCTTAAAATTTCCAATCTCACCGTAATAATAGGTTTTGTGTACTTCTAATGTAAAATTAATGATTCACAATTTTTTATCCCTAGACAATTTTGTTAATATCTTTTCTAATAAAAATGATCAATATACAAAAACGTACTCAAAATTTCAAGTGATTATATTTTAAAGATTTCAACAACATTCTTCTATTTTCTACTTCTCTTATCAGCCTTCATTTCTTTTGATTCCGTGTGATTGGCATCGCATGATATTATACATTTCACAAAATAAAAAATAATTTTAACCGATTATTCTTATACGCTTCTCTCTCCCTCAGGTCGATGGTATTGCCGATCGTATTCCGTAAATTTACCGACAGACAATTCAGCGATGTGTCAATTCACCAATTTAAATGAGAAAAAACACAATAAATAAAAAACGAAGTTTTGAAAGTTTAAAAGGAAATATGAGCAATTGCTTTAAAATAAGAAATGAGATGCTTTTCGGGATTAAAAGTTGATATGATATTCCTTACTCTCTCTGCACAATCACAGTATTTCCTTTTCTTCTTGGCGCTTTATGGCCAGCAAACTGTTGTTACATTTTGGCTGCATTGAGAATTTGCTCACGCTTAGACAGGCGAGGAAATTCCATATGTTTAGATGAAAATTCGCATGTGTAATGCGAACTCCGAGTCAGTTTCATGCCGACCGCATGGTCCAACAATTTTATTACCTTAGCTGGCCGTGAGTGGCCTCGAAGGCCATTTTTTATTTTTCTTCATTAAAATTTGAAAAAATAGCCTCATTTGTTTTTAAAACATGTTGAATAATTGAAATTTTAAGAGAAAAATGTCAAAAATTTCAAATATTCTTATTTTGAAACAAAAAGTATTAACACCATTTATTTATCTATGAAAATAACTGATTACAATTTTTTCAAATTTAAATAGAATATTTGATCATTGAGTTTCTCAAAAACAAACTTTATTAAAAAAAATTTTAATTCATTTATTTATAAATTTTTTTCGCATTATAAATTTCACTTTTCTTGTATTCTTCCACTTTTTGTTTACACGTATTTTTATGTTTTATTTTATATAACGTAAATAATATTAGAAAAAATAAAAATAATAATGGTAATGGTATCGGAGGATGTTTTCATCGAAAAGGCACAATTGCGCCGCTTTTGAGGGAAGTAAGTTTGATGGTGGATCGAACCCAAGACCTTGAGTTATCGATTCCGGCATCCAACCAACCATACTCACGCTAAAATAATAATAAGAAGAAACACATGATAAGTTTTGTATTTTTTACCTTACAATGTGTTGTTAAGAGGTGTGCGCAGTCTGACTTCGACTACCACTCCTTTTATGATACCTCCTCTAACTCTGACTCCGACTCCTTAACACTTTGGTTTAACACTTATACACACAGAAATACAAAGAATATTCAAAGAAAATCAGTTATATGACAAATACTACTGCTCTTTTATTTTGGAGTTAAGAACTGAAAAGCATAAAAATTAAAAATAAGAAGCTTACTTTTAGCAAAATTTAACAGGCGAAAACGTTGCAAGTTGAAAATCGAAATTGCCGAAGTTTTCACGAAAAAATGAATGCCAAAACAACTCAAGACATATAAGATTGAATTAAATGACGAACTTGTGTAAATGTATGCTCAACACTTGGTGAAGGATTTTTCATTACATCGTTAACACTTGGTAAAGGATTTTTCATTACATCAACATTTGGTAAGAAAACTTAGCATCATTTATGCCATTGCTAGCAACTAGCAAGTTTTTTTTATTGTGCTTCATTACATTACATCAAAACAGTAAACAAGTTAAAAAACAAACAAAAGTTGTTTGAAAACATTTTGAAGTTGAATCAAATGAATTTTCTCCTACTCCTACTTTAAGATAAAATCGTCGACTCTCTACGACTCCGACACCGCAGCCATTGTTGTCAACAGCAAAATTATTTAACTACTTATTTATCTATATTTTATGTATAAGCAAGGTTAAATGTGGTTAACCTAGGGCAACTGACATTGAGCTATCGGTATTTTGGTAAAGGCAGCATTCGAAGACCTACACTCTAACCAATCGCCACTCGCCCAAAAATAACAAATAGACATAATCGTACAAAAAATATCACGCACGCACTTTATTGAGTAATTTTCAAATATTTTTGAAACAATTTTTACATAGAAGAACTTTATGCTCATCACAACAGTTTTCTTTGCATCTGAAACATCTTTGAAAAATTCTTTTTTTGTTGCCTTTGCAAATTTGGCGGGCCCTCTTTTTTATTTGGTGTTTCCAAGTCGGTACTTTCATTGCAGATTTCATATGATTTCAGTATTAGACGAACTTCATTTTTTTATTTTACATAAATTTTCATTGTTTCACCAATAAAACACAATTAAAAATTACTTTTCTTCCACTTGATTTTTTCAAAAGTTGATAAGTGTTGAGAGCACTCTGTTTGTAAATGATGACTCTTAATATAAGATTCAACACAATATCTAAATAGTTAGACCAAACCATTCCATCGCCTAGATGCCTATATGTAGATATATTTACCATTTGGTTACCTTTGTCTACCCCTGATTTTACACCATTTTAAATATATATAGATTCTTGTAATCTTTTGTGTCCGACTGGCTCCATTTCTCTGTAATGCTGACTACTCATCATCAGGACCGCTTTAAAATTTTTCATATAATATTTTCGGGCACCCCCCTCTAAACTTAACCAGTTGCTCATCAACAGTTACAAAGTGTTTAGGTGTCCAATACCTAAAAAATTACTTTCAGTATTTTTAAAAAAATATTAAAATTAAAATTACTTATGGAAGACATTGTAGAAGTGGTCATTCAATAAGCGAACTGCCATTATTTTATCGACATTTTGATTTCTTTCTTGTGGAACATCAAATCTCAAAAATCTGATAATAAGCTTAAGATCATTTTTACTCATAACCGCTTTCATAAAGTGTGCTCTTTGACTGCTGTATAGGCTGTCAAATGGGATTGTTTGATCACCTCAATTCCAAGCATATAAAGAATAGAAATATAGCCAAGAATTTTTCCACGTTAAAGTCATTGTAGAAAGATTTTACTTCATTCGGAAAATTTTCAGTATCTTTCATGTATTCTTTCAAGTTTTTTTTTTGTAAAAACGAAAACTTGACGGATAAATTATTGAGGTAAAAATAACTTTCAGATAAATAGAGGATTTGTAACATGCTTTGCAGCGCCTTTGGAACCATTAGAAACACTTGAAATATTTCTAATATTTATATTTCTTGGCCTTCCACTTCTTGTCGGGCGTCAAAAGTATAGAACGTAGAGTCAGGTGCAAAAATATCAATATCATTTATGTCAATCGGATCATGATTACTTGAAGATGAAGAAGTTAGATCGGCTGAAAAAGAAAATGAAGACTCTTCATCTGTACACTGAGAAAAAAATTTTGTTATGATTACGAATATAACTTGCGATTATCTCTGTCCAAAAAACCACTAATTGATTAGTAATTACTACTGATATATTTGTCAGACTTACAAGTTTTTATTTGTTAATACTGTTAGTTTAATTTGAAACTTATACAAACAAATCTGTTAAGTACAGAGATTTTACTTCTAATTACTATTACTCCCATTTGTAACAGACACAACCAAATTTGTTTTATTCACAAATTATATTTGTAATTACTAATACTTCGACTTTAAGAGACGCAATAAAATTTGTTTAAATCACCAATTATATTTATATTTACTAATACCTTGAATTGTAACTGTTAATATTAGCTTTGTTAATTTTGTTAATATTACAAAAAACTTCGTTATAATAAGATACTAATATTTTATACTTTATATGGAATTTGTGGGTTCAAAAAATATACTAATGCCCCTTCTCTATAATGAAAATTTATCGCCCTATCTTTAATCATAAAATCAATTCTTTAAAAATTAAAAACTATTGTAAAATTAAAATTTTTACGATATAATTTAAAAATTGAAAAAATATAAATATAAGCAAATAAGAATTTTATTGTAAAAAGCAGTAATGATTATTTAAAAATCATTTTTTGTTTAACTCTCTTTCGAGTTTATAGGTAACATTGAGAATTTTCTTTATGTTTTGTTCTTTATCTTTCAAGCCAATTAACATGTTTTGGATAAAGCATAGTGTTTTTTGACACATTTGGGAAACTCAAGGTTAAAACAAAAGCACGTTAAAACAAGTACTTTAATTGCTAACAAATCAAACTTGAGATCTTAGGCTGGAATAAAAAATATTTAAAAACTTTACTCTGTAGTCAAAACTAATTTAACTTACATATTAGATTCACTTTGCTCCCTTTTCAGAGTAATAATATTGTAAGAAACAAGTAACGAACAGAAAGAGAGAAAATAAGAAGAGAGAAAGAAATGACAAAGATGAATATGCGTATGCCAAATGTTCACATGCGTAAGAGCTATTCGTGACATACTCGTACTGCATCATTTAGCATACTCATCTGTTCTTTATATACAGATGCGTTGTTCATCAAGCGTGTCTGTCTACAAACATAAGTTGTAAAGAGATTATTTACAAACTCTTAAAAATGAAATACAAATATGATTAGTAATTATAACTAGTTATTTTTTTCAGTGTACTTTCCTCAAAATTAGAACTTTCCATCTTGTAAGAAAAGGAGGAAACTTTTCCAGCAATAGCGTAAAAGAAGAGATATGAAATACTCTATAGTTATAAAACGTGTTATGTGAATGCCTCACTTTATACATGCCACATCGATGATATAATATGTATCTGAGTACATGCGTCCATTATTAACCCATTCAATCCCAAAGGCACATTTTTTTTCAAAAACGATTAAAACTTTAATATAATATTTAATAAGATCGATTGCAAGTTACCTATGTCAAAAAAATTTTAAATGAGTCTTTTTTAATTTTAAAAAAATGTGTCCTATATATAGTCAGCGGGAATCCAAAGGGTACAAAAACTAAAGTGGGTTTTATTTATCAAAAAAGATTTGTTTAAAACAGTAAAAATTATTTGCTTCATAAATTAGCATAAATATGCAATTTTATTTTTCATGAAAGATAGAAAAACATTTGACGTGTGCAGTCCAATTTTGCATTTACGGCATCAAGTTTTAGCTTTTTCCGGGCATACTGCACATCGCTTTTGTTTTTCATTTTCTTCCACAATATGATCGTAATGATCAAATCTTACTTCGTTGGAAACTCGCGCATCTATCTTTGAAGAATCTATATTTTGCTTTTTTTTGCTTCCTTCGTTTCTTCTGAAGTAAAAGTTTGCTACTCTTCGTTTGAAAGTCATGCGATCTAAAGGATCGTGTTCATTTGATAGGCTGTTTCTGTATATGATCCAAGCATTGTGTAGGGAAGCGTCTAAGCCCAAGCAAAAAAAGGCCACCACCATTTTTGAGCGAATTCCAATACGGTAAAGAGAAATATTCTGGTCCATTTTATTTTTGTCGAGACTCAAGAATTAAAAAAAAAATTGATTACTGAAAACATGTTAAATTTTGAATAAATATTAATAAAAAATAAATAATTATGTGTAATGCACGATCAACTTTTGAAGAAATTTTAGAATGTGCAAAAAATATTTTTGATAAAATTTTTTCTCATTATTGGGAGCATGGAACTGTTATACAAGAAAGCCAAATTCAAGTCGAATCTGTTGATGAGTTTGAAGAAGAATCTCTAACTCAAAGTTTAAATAGAGAAATTAAAGAATTCATGTATGATAAAAAAAGAAGAAAAAGTTAGTACAATAAAAGAAGAACTACAGATGTTCAAACAAAACCAAAATTTTGATTTATCAGAATCGATGCAATTGTTAAAAAATTCTCTTTTATGCATCCAAACTTCTTGTCAATGCGAAAGAATCTTCTCAGGTGTATCAAATACTTTATCTCCAAAACGATTGTGTTTGAAGAACGAATCTTTAAATGCTCTTGTTTTTTTAAAAAGTTATTTTAGTAATAAAACAAAATAAATTTTTTTTTCGTAAAATATTTTTAATATACTTCTCGAAAATCATATATTTTTTTTCTCGTTTCTCGAGAATTAAATTTTATCGAGAAATCAGAAGCTCTAATCTAAACCTAAATCTTCATTAAATATATGCGATTTTTCTTAATTGAATGGGAATTTTCGCCTATGTATTGTATATCCATATTGCTTTTCCAAAGTGAAAGTAAAACAAGATTGTGATCGTCAACACATACCTCCAAATGGAACCTTTTAAATACATATAATTTTTTTAAGCTTTGAGCTTCTTCTTCTTCCATCAATTGAATCAACAGCATTATGTAATAACATTTTATTGGTTGATTTTCTAGGAAAACCAAACCTACACACTTGCTACCTTTTATTGGAGTTAACTTTGAGTTTTCTTAAACAACATTTGCGTATTTGATACGTATTAACTCTGTATTTTCTACCTTTTTATGCATATAACATGTTATATAACTTTGCATATAATTAAAAATGGACTCAGTAGTATTAACCTCGCTTGACGGAATCTATCTTTTTTCGCTTACAACATTCAAACGTCAATTTCGGAAAATTTTAATTATTAACGACTACCATCTAAATGTTCATAAAATAATGAAGTTTTATATTTTAAGAAAAAAATTATAATTGCGTTTCCTATTTTTTCAAGAACAGTGAAAATCTTTAATTTTAAAGAAAAATTAAAATAGGTGGGGTCAAGAAAATTTATAAGCAATTTGAACAGACAACTTTAAAATGATTTTTACAAACCATATTTTTATATTTTGTGCATTGTCTTGAGATTCTGTTTTTTTTTGAAAGAGAGGGAACAGGAGGCTTTGTTCGAAGATGTCTACTCAACTTCATTACGATTTTCAAAGCCATAGTAAGACAATAAGTGCTAGATGTTACGGATAATTCTGAATTTAGAGATCTAACCCTCATTGACTCTTCCGCCATTCGAAGCGCCAACATTTTTATAAACATCTTCCTTCCGCTCTGCTTCGTGTTGGAAAATTCCCCAGGAGTTTTATTGGGTTTATATGATTTATAAGCTCTTAACATTTTGTTAACGACATCCCCCTTTGAATTTGTTATGCGCTAGTAAGCTTTTAGGTTTTGATGCGGTATTGCTTATTTGTACGTTTTTATGTTGTGAAGACATAATGGACACAACTGGGAAGTTTCGCACAGCTTGATGTTTAAAGATGTAAGCACTCAATTAAACATAGTTATAGTAAATAGTCCTACTATCACATTCGCTAAGTTTGAGCTCTCTAAGATACGGAGGTCTAAATACGAGGAGAATGAATTTTATTTTAGACATAACGGTCTCGCACAAAGAAAGATTCCTTTCACTGCACCTTATAGCTACATCATGAGTTGTGAAAACCTGTCAGTATAGATGCCCCAGCTTTCTAGGAATATTACTATTTTCTATAAGGCGCTTACAAATATTCCATCCTAAAAATAACTTTAATCAGAGAGTCCGCTAGCATATACACTGGTAAAAAAGTAGTAATATCTACTACACTATATAGTAATCACTATTGTCCAGATTTTTACTACCTTTTCTTGTAAATTTACTTTTTCTCTTAGCGGTAAATTAACTATGTAAATTAGTAAAAAATAATAGCAATATTTACTATTCAATATAATAGTCGTTATTGTCCAGAATTTTATTAGCCTGTCTAGTAATTTTACTTACTGGTAGTAAACATGTCAATCTCCCAGTTGATTTTTTACCTTCCTTTTCATGGCAGTTTTTTTAGTTCTTCCATTTTTGAAAATCAATCTTCATCTTGGGAAATATAAAAAAAGTTCATTAACATCAATATTTTTATCATTTAAAAACATTTTCATTTTGTTAACGCATACTTATAAAAATATAATACTACATAAACTTTATAAATATAAAATAACAAATATAAAGTTATAATGACTTATAGAAAAGATTTTCTAATTACATTTCTTCCTACAAAAAGCCACAACCCGAAGATACTCCAACTTGTGTAAAAAATGTACTCCCACAAACCCCGGGTACAAAACAAAGTTAAAATTTAATTAAATTTAGATAACATGTTAAAAGCACACAAAAAATTAATAATGAAGAAGATCTAAGCGTTTTGATTTGTTCTTTCCAGCGAATAATATACTTTAAAAACGTTTCCATCTTTTTTAGATACTTTTAAGTCAAGAAGAATTTCAATAAGATGTAGAGTTTTTTTGAGCCCTTTACCATATCGTCCAAGTTGAAAACAAAAAAAGAAGCTTTTCACCTATTATAAAAAGTTTGCTGAAGCTTTCTTCAAAAAAAAGATTTACTTGTTTCATTGGGAATCTTCAAAACTTCTTTAAAAAATATTGGCAAATTTTTTTGCTTATTAACATAATTTATTACTATATCGTAATAGTTTGTTAACTTTATTTTTAATTTATCTTCAAAATTTAAATCTTCCACAATGGGTTTGAGATTCAAAAATTCATCCATAAACTAAAGTAAGATTTTTCTAAAGTAAGTTACAATTGAATTCTTTGCAGGCATGTAGTTTTTCATACCAAAAAGTTCACATCCGCCATTTTGAATATTTTCTTTCGTTAGAGTTCTTTTTTTTCTAAAACTTCTTTCACATTTTTTTCGTTGTTTTTTCTCTCATTTGCCCACTTGTATCTTAGCTTTTCCCTCCAGTACATCTAAATAAATAATTTTAATTCAAAAACTATTTAGAACAGAAGTTTACCTTATGAGTATCTATGTCCATATTATCTAATAAGAAACAGCATTGGTGTGCTTTAAAAAACTTTGAATCATTTCATCGTACATTTGAGAAGAAGGATATCAATAGATTAAAAAAGATTTTAAACAACTTTTATACAAAAGTCTTACATTCCACCTTTATAATGGCTTACATCGCTGTAAAGCGCATTAACAATTTGTGCTTTTAAAAAAATTCTCTCTGCCATTATATATATGTAATAAACTTAAATAAATCAAAAATTTAGTAGGGGTATTAAAAAAGGTAAACATTATGTAAAAGAATGCTTCGGAACTAGGGAAAGAAACGTTGTGTTTTCATATTGAAAAGAATAAAGACCCAAAACTGAAATGTTTAAAAGTGTCTAATGCGAAAAGTGAAAAATTTTCAGTTTTTTCAAACAAAAAACAATAATTATGTCTTAAAAATGTAATTTTTTTTAATTCTCTCTAAACAATATTTGGTTTGCCGTTTATAAATAAAATATGTTCTATAGAACCATAAGAAACATCATTCTTAAAAATAATAAAAGCGTCTTTTTGAAAATAAAACGTGCGATTAGTAAAAATAAACTTATAGGTAAACACAGACTTAATATTTGAATGTAACTGTATTCATTCAATCTCAGAAGTTTTGCTTTAGATGTTTTGAAGTCATTTTGTAAATTGTAACTATCCTCGTTTATACAACATTGATAAGATTGATGCTTTTGAGCTAAAAAATAACAAATTTTTTCTATTGTAGGTTTTTGGAAAATTTCTTTAAAAAAGTTGTGCTTAGCTTCAAATCTTATTGTAGAAAAATGAATTAAAGGACCAAAATGAAAAAATTGTCATGGATAGTGTAGCAAAAAATAAAACTTAGGTTTGATTTCAAAAGTAGGATAATTTTCCTTGTATGATGATAAAAAATCTTCGATTAAATCTTTCATAACTAAAATTTCGCCGGGATGAATTTCTGGCTTAAGTATATATTGTAGACAATCCATAAAGAATAAAAAAGTATCCCATTTTTTTTATCATTTTTAGGAAAATAGTATGCAAAAATAGAAGGAAAAGATCTTAATAAAGATGCAATTTGAGATGCACTTTGTTTGACTTAAAAATTTTTAATATCATTAGAGGAAAAAGATACTTTTTCGACTGAATCAACTTTTTAAACTTAAAATTAAAGAAAACTGAATTAAGTGTCTGTATTTTAAAATACAATTGAGATACATCGTGTCTTATTAAATCCCCTAATAAGTATAACGCAACGCCTTCAAAAATAGCATAAGTTATGTCAGAAGGTAAGCGATAAATAACATGAAAATAGTTTAAACTATTAAGAAAAGAATCAAATTTAACATGTCAGCATTAATTTCTCTTAGAATTGCAAAATGATCGTTTTGAGTTCTGTAGGAAGAAAAGTTACCATTTATTTTTTTTACACTCAATTTTTGACATTTTACAAAATATACAAAAATATTCTGAATTAAAAGATGTAACAAATTCACCGATTTCATGAGCTCCTAAATTGTCTGCAACTAAAGCGCTCACTGTTCTTTTTAAATTGATTTTTTGGCATTATATTCGACTTCTATACCATTAATTTCAAGGCTCTTAAGATCCTTTATTATATCCTGCATAACAGTGTTGGAACTAATACTTTTAATTAACTTCGTTTTACATAGAGCCACCAAATAAATAGAAGAAAGTTGAGATCTTTGCTTTGATGGTACGTTACCAATACTCATATAAAAAGCTGAAAGCTTTAACCTACCTGATTTAATTGAAATAGGATTTGACAAAACAAAGTCATCTTAATACAAAATAAGTTGTATTGAACTTAAATTTAAAGAAAATAATATATTACCTTTAAAGGCCATGCCTTGTTAAAAACTACAAATAAAGGTATTCTGATTTTTGTTTAAAATACAATCTAGAAGTATTTTATTTTTAAGTAAAAGTTCAAGATTTTTTATAATAGAAACATAAACAAAGTTGTTTTCTATATTAACACCGTTTTCGGAAACAATAAATTTTTTTTCGAATGGAAAAACAAACCCAAATTCTTCTTTAACTAGATTCTCAAACTTGTATTTACTGTTTAAATTATAAAAAAGGCTATCAAAAATACTGTTTTCTAAAAATATCTCTTAAAAAAATGGAAAAATCAATGGATTAAAAGAAAAACAAAGCAAATAATTAACGCAATAATTGTAAAAAGTAATAAGAAAAAGACAAGTGAAGAGTTTGTATAACAAAAATAGGCACTAAGCCAAAAAATCAGTTAATACTCACATATGACACACCGACTTTACATTTATATGTAAAAAAACTTGAAATATGAAAACAAATTAATTCCTCGCTTGACGGACTCAATGCTAGTAATCAAAGACTATTAGGTGAAAATTTGTATAGAAAAGTTTCCGAAACTCTTATTTAAACGTCAATGATTACCTCAAAAACTCATACTGAAAAAAATGGATAAATATATTGAGAAAAAAAATTTATTGCCTAAAAAACCCAAAAATTCACTTAACAAAAAAGTTATAGATGGCGTTAAAATTTCAACAATTGAAACAAACAACTTTTGAATGCAGTTTGCAGACGATTTGTTTACATTTATCACATTTTCTAGAAGTTCTGCTTCTTTTAGAAACACATACGGAACAAGATGCTCTTTTGGAGGTCGTTGGTTCTGATTCGTTGCGGTTTTCAAAGCCATAGTATGAAAGAATATACTTGATGTCTAAAGGCAATTCGGAAAGCATTGCTCTTATCTTCATTTACTCTTCAGCTAAACAAAACGCTAGTTTCTTTATGAAACATTTTCTTCCACTGCTTTTTGTGCTAGGGAAGTCATCGGGTGAGTTAAATTGTGCAATAATCCAAGAATTCAAAACACTCATGTCAAGGTAGTTGCAAAAGGCAGTAAATGGCCACCGCCTATTAGGCTTATAAGATCTGTAAGCTTTCAACATCTTATTAGCTACGTCAACCCCTCCTTCAGTGCGCGCGCTAAAGCTAAATTTCAAGGGGGGCTGAAATGGGGCAAAGAAACACATTTGGAAAAAATTTATTTCCTATATTACTTTGCTGAAAAGCATGAAGTACTTCTGTATAAAAACCTATAGAAATTTCATATTATACATACACATACACCAGCATTTATATAAGATTATTGTGTACAATTTTTGCTTATTTATTTTTCCTTTAAAATATGCATGGGGCAAAACCAAAAATTTAGGGGGGGGGGGGGGCAAAGATTAATACAAGGGGGCACGTGTCCCAAAATTATATAGGTAGCGCGGGCACTGCGGCCTCCTTTATTTTCATTGTAGCAGAGTAGCTACAAAGGAAATTGATGAAAATTAAACACCGCTAGTTTTAATATTTTTGTGCTGCGAAGATAATATGTAAAGCACTTTAAAATTTCGCTTTGCACGTCTTTTTGGGATGTATGCAGATAATGAAACAAAGTTGGAATAAATTGTACGGCTTTCACATTCAGCTAACTTGAGTTGCTTGAGATAAGGGGGATGTAACAAATAAGGAAGGAATCTTTTGTTTGACATGACTGTCCCACAGCGACAGATTTCTTTCACTACATCAAACTGCAAGAACGTGGCTTGTAAAAAACCTGTCTGTATAGACTCCACATCCTGCTGGGATATCACTATTTTCAATTAGACGCTTTGAAATGTTTATCCCAGAAAATTATGTTGAATCTTCAAGTCCGCTGACATATATTTCAGCTTTCAAGCAATAGTAAAACTTGGAATCATTGAGATGGTAGAGTTTTATCCCGTAATGCCCAGGTTTTTTGGGGTGATACACTTTCACAGGGCATCTTCCCCTGAAAGATACTAACTGGTGCTCATCTATTGTAATAGCAGAGTGTGCAGTCCAAAAAAGAGAAAAAATATTATAAAAGTGATCACGCACTTTTCTTATACGGCTTATTTTGTCATTTGGGTTCCTCTCTTCTTTTTTATAAAAACGTAAAAAAATACGTATGCGATTGAACATGTCACGTCCCAGGCATGCCCGTAAAAAAGGTGTGCCAGAAGAAGAAAATAGATCGCAAACTTTCACTTTTTGGTCTCCATCTTGCCCTATGATAAGTAGAGAACCAAACTACGCAAGAAGATGGGCAACTGTAAATTTATTGTAGCAATGGTACAAACGCAAGTATTTAGGATGCCTCATCCTAAAAAATAAACTAAGAATAAATGTATAACAAAAAAATACTCTCACCCATAATTCAAATCCATTTTATTCTTCGTCATTGTACGGAGAAGAATGAGACACTTTCTTTTCTTGTGATCGTGCCGCTTTCATACACACCAATTTGATTCTTGTCACACGTTAGTATAATTTTCCTCATTACTTCTCTCTCGTGTCTAGTGTTACTGATGATTACCTCATCACTTTCTTCTGTATTCTGCCTTAGTGTCATTTTCCTCATCACTTTCATCCCTTATCTTGCGTTAAGTCATTTTTCTCATCCTTTTTTTTATATAAACATCTTGCGTACCGCTAGCAAATTTATTTATCATCAATTTTGCAAAAGAAACTATACATTCATTTTGCGATATCCAGGTATTGTGCTCATTGCATGATATTTGACCCCTATGATACAGTCGTATCGGCATTTTTAGAGCTTTCCAGCATATATCATCATAAGTGCGCACATTCTCAAACTTATTCTGAAAGGGAAAATAACTTATTCTGAGAGACTCATCTTATAATTCAATTCTCTACGTGTTGAAGTCACAACTCTACCCATTATTTGGTCGAGAGGGGGTGGGGGGGGGGGGGGGCTATTTTAAAAATTTAATGAAAAAAGCATTCAAAAGTGTCGCTACTATTTATTATTTATATACTTAGTATCAAAATATGAAGTTTAAAAACATTTATGCTTGTTTTAAAATCAAAAACATGTTAAATATCAACTGTAAAACAAAAACTTCCCTAAAAAATTTTATTTCCACTTTATTATTATATTTATTTCTTAAAATGGTCTGTAGTTCATTAGAAAATTTATATTCAAAATATGATAAACGAGTAAATTAGAAAATATTTATTTATATACAAGCAAACAGAAAATATGTAATAAAATGACAAAAAATATCTATATACAACGAAAAAATTAATTTAAAATAGACTCAATGCTAAAACTTTGATTTTGATTTAGAATCGAATAATCTACATTAAATGCATCTTGAATATTTTCTAAAATAATGTTTTGTGGACAAGAAACATAATGAGAAATTCTACTCAAAAACATGTATAAATTTCTATTGTTTTGATACTCTTGATAAATATCATCTAATATATTTTCTTCTTCTTTCTTTTTTTTTCGTCCACCGTTCCAGTTATAGCTGGTGTTCTTTTGAAAATATTTTCTTCACACTTTATGAAAAAGGAAATTACTTCCCACACGTTCGGTAATCGGTTTCTCATATGGAAGACTGGACTTCATACTAAAAAAGAGAAACATTCTATAAAACATTCATATTTACTGAAATTACCTATTGTGAAAACCCTCACAGTGATTGTTTGTTCTAATGCTCTTTTGTGGACATTCCATGTATAAATATCATTATTTTCAAACCAAGTCGTTTCAAAATAGTTGAAGAAATTATTAATTTGAAATAAGGGCATTATTCTCTTTAGTTTTCCGTATGCTGAGCTGACCTATACAATATAAAAAAGTATTAATTATGAATTTAAAGAGATTTATTTTACCTCAGAAGGATGGAGAAAATCTAAAGCAAGCAAAAATCTTATGCATTTCCGGAAAGATGGACTTTTTGAGTAAAGAGTAGCATAGCCAAGATAAATTTTTCTATAAACACTTTGACAAAAGTGAAAATAGCAACCAGTGAACTTTGCTAATGGAAATGCCTGAAGTTTATATTTTCATAAATAATAACTATTAAAATAAAAACAACTACTTTTTTATTAGCTGAAATAATTGAAGCTTCAAAATCATTTGTAATGGTTTTAACTTTACTTATATCTATGTTTAGCTTCAAGGCTTCATAGATTTCTCTAAAAAAAAGGAAGCTATTGAATATAGAGTATTAGTAAAAAGTACCTGTATGTTTCTTCTCTTTTATCACACACAAATAAGTACAAAATAGGAAGCTGAATTTTATTGTGGAATGCATGAATTGTAACAATTTGATGGAATAGAGTAGGTGCTTTCTTGAAGGTAGCATCAATATAAAGATGTTCAATATTAGAGATCTGCTTTATATGCGATAAAACTTTGCCGTGAAATACAAGTATTCTTTTATTGGGTGCTAAAAATTTGTCTAGTTGTAAAAAGTGTACGCCATTAGATTGAAGATATTTTGTAGGAACTGGAAATTCTAATGAGTGAGGTGTGGGAACCCTTTTTTTATTGTATCGGATGGCTTGTTTAGATGCCATTATATGTCTATCGCTTTCATTAAGAATAGATAGACTATCCCTTAAAACAAAAGAGTTATAAAAGCTTAAACTGATTTACTGATATATTTGCTGGTCGGTTTCATTGAGGATCTTGCTTCTTCTTTTATTTTGTTGTCAAATTCATTTATGCGTTTATTTATTTCAGCGTGATTGTGAGTAACAATTTTTATAGGATTGTTCATCATATCTTTCTTGAAAGTAACTCTCCCTTTTTGATTACAGATAAAAATAAAATATGTTTATGCTCTTTAAAAAGATCACTTATATACATTTTTATCAAAAATGTATAATAAATCGAAAAATTGTAGTTGTAATGTAACTATAATATAGCGAAAAACTAATTACATAATTGTAACTTAAGCTCTCAAATATTTGGGTGTGTTTGAAGAAGAGGGTAAAAGTCCGCCTATGTAATATGCTCGAAAAAAATATTGGAACTATCATATTCGTTGTTATTTTTGAACCGTACCGAAATAAATGAAAACATTACCTTGGTTTTTTCTTTGGTCTCACTTTCAATTTTTCTTTGATTTGAGCGGATTTTGAATGGTCTTCTTCTTTTCTATTTCAATTCTTCTTATGTGACTTTATCGGAGTTCAGATAGTCTTTTGTTTTATTCTTCTTTCTCACAAAAAACTATTATTTAAACGCAGTTGCGAATCTTATATGCGTTTCTTCTCCTACTATTTTAAAACCATCTCCTTTCCTCTTCAGAATAATTAGTAAAATCTTCTTTGAAACTTCTTGAAATATTATTTGGTACCAAGAAATTCCTCTAAAAAGCAAAAGAAGATATATTGTGTAGAATACTAACTTTGAAAAAACATGAAGTTTCCAAGCTGTTGCGTTGTTAATTTTACGTTTTCTTTATTGATAAACGCCACTCTTTTCCTTGGTAGCAAAAATAAGCTTCGCATGCTTTAATATCTATCTATATAATAATAAGCAAGTATGTGCGTCTGGTGTGTAGCTGAAGGCATTCTCATTGGTTAAAATTATTCATATGTTTTGTGTAACCCCTAAAACAATTTTTGAGAAATAAATGATATATATTTATACTTTGAATATCTTTTAGGAGACAAATTAATAAAAAAAACAAAAAATGAAAATTGAAAAAAGAACTATTTTGTCTCGTCATTATTTATATAGTTTTTCTATCGCCTTCTTTCCAATAATATATTTGAAACTCAGTATTCTTTTTCAATGTTATATTTATGCAGTTTCTTCTCTTTCGAAAATTGAAACACTTAAATTTAAAAAAAATCGCAAGGTTGAATTTCTTTTCCGTTTTTGAGTTTAAATGATATATATTTATACTTTGAATATCTTTTTGGAGACAAATTAATAAAAAAAAAAATAAAAAATGAAAATTGAAAAAAAAACTATTTTGTCTCGTCATTATTTATGTAGTTTTTCTATCGCCTTCTTTCCAATAATATATTTGAAACTCAGTATTCTTTTTCAATGTTATATTTATGCAGTTTCTTCTCTTTCGAAAATTGGAACAACTTAAATTTAAAAAAAATTCCGCAAGGTTGAATTTCTTTTCCGTTTTTGAGTTTAAATGATATATATTTATACGTTGAATATCTTTTAGGAGACAAATTAATAAAAAAAAAAAAAATGAAAATTGAAAAAAAAACTATTTTGTCTCGTCATTATTTATATAGTTTTTCTATCGCCTTCTTTCCAATAATATATTTGAAATTCAGTATTCTTTTTCAATGTTATATTTATGCAGTTTCTTCTCTTTCGAAAATTGAAACACTTAAATTTAAAAAAAATCGCAAGGTTGAATTTCTTTTCCGTTTTTGAGTTTAAATGATATATATTTATACTTTGAATATCTTTTTGGAGACAAATTAATAAAAAAAAAATAAAAAATGAAAATTGAAAAAAAAACTATTTTGTCTCGTCATTATTTATATAGTTTTTCTATCGCCTTCTTTCCAATAATATATTTGAAACTCAGTATTCTTTTTTAATGTTATATTTATGCAGTTTCTTCTCTTTCGAAAATTGGAACAACTTAAATTTAAAAAAAATTCCGCAAGGTTGAATTTCTTTTCCGTTTTTGAGTTTAAATGATATATATTTATACTTTGAATATCTTTTAGGAGACAAATTAATAAAAAAAAATGAAAATTGAAAAAAAAACTATTTTGTCTCGTCATTATTTATATAGTTTTTCTATCGCCTTCTTTCCAATAATATATTTGAAACTCAGTATTCTTTTTCAATGTTATATTTATGCAGTTTCTTCTCTTTCGAAAATTGAAACACTTAAATTTAAAAAAAATCGCAAGGTTGAATTTCTTTTCCGTTTTTGAGTTTAAATGATATATATTTATACTTTGAATATCTTTTAGGAGACAAATTAATAAAAAAAAAAATAAAAAATGAAAATTGAAAAAAGAACTATTTTGTCTCGTCATTATTTATATAGTTTTTCTATCGCCTTCTTTCCAATAATATATTTGAAACTCAGTATTCTTTTTCAATGTTATATTTATGCAGTTTCTTCTCTTTCGAAAATTGAAACACTTAAATTTAAAAAAAATCGCAAGGTTGAATTTCCTTTCCGTTTTTGAGTTTAAATGATATATATTTATACCTTGAATATCTTTTAGGAGACAAATTAATAAAAAAAAATGAAAATTGAAAAAAAAACTATTTTGTCTCGTCATTATTTATATAGTTTTTCTATCGCCTTCTTTCCAATAATAATTTGAAACTCAGTATTCTTTTTCAATGTTATATTTATGCAGTTTCTTCTCTTTCGAAAATTGAAACACTTAAATTTAAAAAAAATCGCAAGGTTGAATTTCTTTTCCGTTTTTGAGTTTAAATGATATATATTTATACTTTGAATATCTTTTAGGAGACAAATTAATAAAAAAAAACAAAAAATGAAAATTGAAAAAAAACTATTTTGTCTCGTCATTATTTATATAGTTTTTCTATCGCCTTCTTTCCAATAATATATTTGAAACTCAGTATTCTTTTTCAATGTTATATTTATGCAGTTTCTTCTCTTTCGAAAATTGAAACACTTAATTTAAAAAAAAAATCGCAAGGGTGAATTTCCTTTCCGTTTTTGAGTTTAAATGATATATATTTATACCTTGAATATCTTTTAGGAGACAAATTAATAAAAAAAAATGAAAATTGAAAAAAAAACTATTTTGTCTCGTCATTATTTATATAGTTTTTCTATCGCCTTCTTTCCAATAATATATTTGAAACTCAGTATTCTTTTTCAATGTTATATTTATGCAGTTTCTTCTCTTTCGAAAATTGGAACAACTTAAATTTAAAAAAAAATCCGCAAGGTTGAATTTCTTTTCTGTTTTTGAGTTTAAATGATATATATTTATACTTTGAATATCTTTTAGGAGACAAATTATTAAAAAAAAAATAAAAAATGAAAATTGAAAAAAAAACTATTTTGTCTCGTCATTATTTATATAGTTTTTCTATCGCCTTCTTTCTAATAATATATTTGAAACTCAGTATTCTTTTTCAATGTTATATTTATGCAGTTTCTTCTCTTTCGAAAATTGGAACAACTTAAATTTATTAAAAAAATCGCAAGGTTGAATTTCTTTTCCGTTTTTGAGTTTAAATGATATATATTTATACTTTGAATATCTTTTAGGAGACAAATTAATAAAAAAAAATGAAAATTGAAAAAAAAACTATTTTGTCTCGTCATTATTTATATAGTTTTTCTATCGCCTTCTTTCTAATAATATATTTGAAACTCAGTATTCTTTTTCAATGTTATATTTATGCAGTTTCTTCTCTTTCGAAAATTGGAACAACTTAAATTTAAAAAAAATTCCGCAAGGTTGAATTTCTTTTCCGTTTTTGAGTTTAAATGATATATATTTATACTTTGAATATCTTTTTGAGACAAATTAATTAAAAAAAACAAAAAATGAAAATTGAAAAAAGAACTATTTTGTCTCCTCATTATTTATATAGTTTTTCTATCGCCTTCTTTCCAATAATATATTTGAAACTCAGTATTCTTTTTCAATGTTATATTTATGCAGTTTCTTCTCTTTCGAAAATTGAAACACTTAAATTTAAAAAAAATCGCAAGGTTGAATTTCTTTTCCGTTTTTGAGTTTAAATGATATATATTTATACTTTGAATATCTTTTTGGAGACAAATTAATAAAAAAAAAAATAAAAAATGAAAATTGAAAAAAAAACTATTTTGTCTCGTCATTATTTATATAGTTTTTCTATCGGCTTCTTTCCAATAATATATTTGAAACTCAGTATTCTTTTTCAATGTTATATTTATGCAGTTTCTTCTCTTTCGAAAATTGGAACAACTTAAATTTAAAAAAAATTCCGCAAGGTTGAATTTCTTTTCCGTTTTTGAGTTTAAATGATATATATTTATACTTTGAATATCTTTTAGGAGACAAATTAATAAAAAAAAACAAAAAATGAAAATTGAAAAAAAACTATTTTGTCTCGTCATTATTTATATAGTTTTTCTATCGCCTTCTTTCCAATAATATATTTGAAACTCAGTATTCTTTTTCAATGTTATATTTATGCAGTTTCTTCTCTTTCGAAAATTGAAACACTTAAATTTAAAAAAAAACGCAAGGTTGAATTTCTTTTCCGTTTTTGAGTTTAAATGATATATATTTATACTTTGAATATCTTTTAGGAGACAAATTAATAAAAAAAAATGAAAATTGAAAAAAAAACTATTTTGTCTCGTCATTATTTATATAGTTTTTCTATCGCCTTCTTTCCAATAATATATTTGAAACTCAGTATTCTTTTTCAATGTTATATTTATGCAGTTTCTTCTCTTTCGAAAATTGAAACACTTAAATTTAAAAAAAAACGCAAGGTTGAATTTCTTTTCCGTTTTTGAGTTTAAATGATATATATTTATACTTTGAATATCTTTTAGGAGACAAATTAATAAAAAAAAATAAAAAATGAAAATTGAAAAAAAAACTATTTTGTCTCGTCATTATTTATATAGTTTTTCTATCGTCTTCTTTCCAATAATATATTTGAAACTCAGTATTCTTTTTCAATGTTATATTTATGCAGTTTCTTCTCTTTCGAAAATTGAAACACTTAAATTTAAAAAAAAACGCAAGGTTGAATTTCTTTTATTGCTTACATATTTGAATGCAGTCTTGTACTTGAGATAAAGAAGGTGTTTTACCTGATTCCTCAACTTGCGCTTCATTATCACCATCATCAATATTATCGTCATCACCTGAGTCTTTTTCGACATCGCGAAGAATATCTAAAGCTGACCGATTCCAGCCAATAGCATAGTTTGAAGTAGGAACGTCACTGTCTATCTTGGCGAGACATTTAAATTTTAATCCAAACAAATCTTCGGAAAGAGATGAAACTGATGGAGAAACATCTATTCTTTCTTCTAAAATATCATCACCAGTCTCTTCGCTTTCGCAAGTGAATCCACTTCGAGTAAAACATTTATAAATTGTTGAAGAAGTGACTTCATTCCAAGCTCTATGGACCCAGTTTATCGCATCTAGAAGAGAAATTTTTCTGAGAATTTCTGGACCAGTAACAGATTCGTCTCTTGCAATGCTGTCACAAACAAACTTTAGCTGCCTGTCTCTGTACTTTAATTTCATTGTCTGTATGATACCTTGATCCATGGGCTGGATAACTGATGTAGTATTTGGTGGCAGAAAAATTAATTTAATATTAGAAAGTGTAACATTAGGATGTGCAGGAGAATTATCTAAAAATAACAATACTTTACGTTTTTGGTTTTTCATTTCAATATCAAATTTTTTCATCCAATTGACAAAGATTTCACCCGTCATCCATGACTTTTTGTTTGAATTGTAGTTTACACGAAATTTTTGTTTATCAAGGTTTTTAAAACAGCGAGGATTTTCAAATTTCTCTATTACAAGTAGAGGCAATTTCTCTCCAGTCATTGAAGCGCATAATGCAACTGTAATGCGGTGTTTTGATTGTTTACCACCTTGTATGCTGTGACCTTTTACATGAAGTGATTTATTACGTTGATTGTTTCTGTAGAACAAGCCTGTTTCGTCCATGTTATAGATATTTTTAGGGTCATAACCATCACAAATGAGAGAAAGATTTCGTTTCCATTCACAAACAACATTTTTATCAACATCACCACTTTCGCCAGTCACTGATCCAAACACAATATTATGGCGCTTTACAAATGCAGCAAGCCAGCCATTTGAAGCACTGAATGAATCGATATCCAAATCTTTGGCAAATTTTAAAGCCTGTTTTTGTAACAAGGGACCACTAACTTGTACTTGTCTTTTTGTGGAGTCTAGAAACCACTTCCAGATTAATTCATTAATTTTTTCGTTCCCAGTTTTGCGCATTTTACGTTTACGTTCATTAGGTACATTGCTCGAGAAATCATCAAGTATTTCTGTTTTTCTCTTAATTATTTTTTGAACTTGATCTTTGCTTACGCTAAATGCATGAGCCACTTTGCGTGAACTTTTAACTTTTTCGCACATCTCAATCACTTTGATTTTATCCGCTAGGGAGAGCGTTATTTTTGTATTTTTTTTAGACATTTTTTCAAAAAAATCGATACTTTATCTTCTCAGTTTAAAAAAGCCTTTAAAGAAAAACCAAGGTGAAGCAGCTTTGTTGATAACTAGAGTTTGAATCAAATGGAAATTATTAACTTCAATATAACATCAAATTATTGCCTACAAAGATTATGCCTCTTATTCCACTTTCAAGCAAATGTTAGGAAAAAGAAAAAAGCTGTGATATAATCTAAATTGAAAACAAATGTTATTTTATATGCTCTTCTAGTGAAATGTACGACATTATCTTCATACTTATTGCGTGTTTTCACTCACTTTATCGCACAACATAGATTATATACAAGTGCTAGTTGTTAGAATAAATAACATTATACATGCTGAAGTATAAAAATGATATACTACAAGTAACATATTACAATTTTGTGTCAGTGTGAAATCATAGAAAGCCTTTTTGGTTCATCTCTAAGCGCGACAGATGGTAATGCTTATCTTGTTGTTCAGTAATGATGAATGAAGAAGCTTGAGAAAATTTTATTTTATTACAAAGCATGGCGTTTTTATGAAGGATTTCACTGAGAAAGGGACTAAAATCATGTGCCGTTTGGCGCAGTTAGAGAGGTGGCGCTCTTATGCCAGGTATTTTTAATGTAAAGTCAATTGGGGATTTTGAAATATGGAGCTCTTAAGCAGGTGGCCGTCTTATAGAGGTGGCGTTTAAAGCAGGTTTAACTGTATATATATATATTCGCCCGTGCAACTTTTTTTACGACCTATTTTTAAAACTTGAATATCTTTTAGATTAAAAAAGATTTTTGCATAGTGTAAAATTTTAATCTACATGATTTTTTAGTACTTTCAGATGGTGTAGGTTACATGACCGCACGTTGAGTTCGTTGACCCGCACTTGAACCTCAAATTAGACCTTAAAATTTTTTTCTACGAGATTTTAAAATATTTTTTTAATTTTTTTCAATAGGATTAAAAGACACTTATAACTAATATATTTTATGAAAAATAATTTCAAAAAAAAATTATGGATTTTTTTTTATTTAGATTTTTGTCCAAAAAAAGTTGTCATTTTTGACCTAAATTTTTTAAAATAAAATTAAATTATTTTTTCCAAATTTTACATTAAATCTAAATTTATTAATTAGCTAAAAAAAAAGGGCGTCACATCCACGATGTAGACAAAGGAAGAAGATTAATGCAGAAACAGAACAAGAAAAACAAGCAAGACTATCTAAACTCTGCTCAAATTAAAGAAGAAGAATTGAAGCAGAATCAAAAGAAGAAAAACAAGCAAGACTATCTCAACTCTGCTCAAATCAATTGAGAAGAATTGAAGAAGAAACAGGAGAAGAAAAACAAGCAAGAATATCTCAAATCCTTTTAAATCAAACAAGAAGACTATTCACCCGGAGTTACCCAAACTCCGGGTGAACCGAAAAAGCAAATTAGAAAAGAAATTCTACTTCGAAGAAGAAATCTCTTAAACCATTTGATTAAAGACTGGAAGAAAAAATGTACTCCTCAATCTTTGCAAAGGAGAAACGAGAGACTTTCGAGGATGCGCGATGGTGGAGGAGTCGAACATCGATTGAACCAACACCTACGACTGCTTCTACTTCTTCAAATGCACCTTCTACAAGTTTTGCTCACTCCAGGCCTATTTTATTTTTATTTAACGACAATATTGCTACTAATTATTTAGGCAAATTAGACATTCCTTGCCGTTTTTGTAAAGTTTTATTTTTTAAAGATGAAAATAGATATATGTGTTGTAGTGGAGGCAAATGTGTGATTGATGGACTTAAGCCTGTAAATAGTAAGTAATAGTATATAGTAAGGATTTTTTATTAAATATTTGTTCGTATAATAACTTATTTTCTTTTGTTTCTGTAGGTATTGAAAAAAATAATAATTTTAAGATATGTCAAATAATTTTTTTAAGATAAATGGTATGGTAAGTCATTATATTGGTGGTCTTATGCCATCCTCTTCTAATGTACCCAAATTTTTGCAATTATATTTTTCTAGCTTAAGTGAAGATGAAAAGTGTAATTTAAGATGTAGAGATACATATTGTAAATATTTAGTTAGTGAAATAACTTTAATATTAGAAAATGATAATTATTTATGTAAAGTTTTTAGAAACCTAGGTAAGGATTTTTACATAAAAACTTTAAAATCATATGACCAGCGCACTTATAATACACCCGTATTAGATGAGGTCGCCGCATTTTTGCCTGATGGAGAACTAGGTAAGTTAACTGTAAATAGTTCTAGAGATATTATTATTTCATCAAAACAAAATTTTTTTAAACGTATTTCTGAATCTCATTATTTATATGATCCCCTTGCTTATCCCCTTTTATTTCCTTTTAGTGAACCCGGTTGGACTGAAATTATGAAGATAAATGGAAAAAAAATAACCCCCATGATGTACTATAAGCAAAGAGTTTTATATAAAAATGATTCTTTTATTCATCTAGGTAGATGGCTTTATCATAAATATTTAGTTGACATGTATGCCAAGATTGAGCATCTAAGGATTATTTTTTTCAAACGCAACCAAAAATCGATTCGGGGTGAGATCTTGAGAGGAATTCAAGACGCAATATTTGAAACCGATTCTGATGCCAAGGATATCGCTAGAAGAATTATTTTGCCATCTACCTTTACTGCCAGCCCTAGACATTTGTTTGAATTATATCAGGATGCGATGTCTATCGTGAGAACGTTAGGCAGACCACACCTGTTTATAACTTTCACTTGCAATCCAAATTGGACCGAGATTAAGGAAAGCCTACTGTTCGATCAATCAGCTTTTGATAGGGCTGATTTGATTCTTCGTGTTTTTAAACAGAAATTAGACTGTTTATTAAACGATTTAACGAAAAAGTGTATATTTGGCAAAGTAAAAGGCTATGCCTATACTATCGAATTTCAAAAAAGATCTCTACCCCATGCACATATTCTTATTATTTTACAAAATGCAATTGACGATATTCCATCTATAGACAGTATTATATATGCACACATTTCGGACAATGTAGCTCATCCAAATTTGTTTAAATTAGTGAAAACACACATGATTCATGGACCATGTGGTGTTTTCAAAAGAAACTCTGTTTGTATGAAAGATGGGCATTGTTCCAAACAATTTGCTAAAAACTTCAATGAAGTTACAAAAATAGAAAAAAATAATTATCCTATATACTCCAGGCCCAATAATGGGCGTACAATTTTTGTAAGTAATTGTAATTTAGATAATAGATGGATAGTTCCATATAATCCATATTTATTAATGAAATATAAATGTCATATAAATGTAGAAATATGTAGTAATATATCAGCTATAAAATATATTTATAAATATGTATATAAAGGTCCCGATCGTGCTATTATAAAAATTAATTGTAATAATGATGTAAATATTGATAATCTATAATAATAATAATAATAATGTAAATATTGTAAATAATGATGTAAATATTGTAAATACTGATGTAAATAATAATAATTTGAATGAAATTCAAACGTATATAAACACTAGGTATTTATCGGCAGTAGAAGCCTGCTATAGGCTCTTTTCCTTCTCTCTCCATGGAAACAAACCCTTTGTTTTTAAACTGGATTTACACCTACCGTGTAACCAGTTTGTACTCTTCAACGATGATACCGACCTCACTAATATTGCTTCTTCTTCCTCTCTTACTGCTTGGTTCGAAGCAAACAAAGATTATCCTCAAGCTAACTCTGTCAAGTATATCAACTTTCCAGAAAAATTTCTTTTCAACAAAAGTGCGAAGAAATGGTCTCCAAGAAAACGAAAGATTGATGTTATAGGAAGAATCAAATTTATTCATCCAAGAGCTGGTCAAATATATTTCCTGCGAATTTTGTTGAATTATGTCTCAGGTTGCACCTCATTTGAAGATCTTCTAAAAATTCCTACTATAGGCTACAACTGTTCTACTTTTAAAGAATCTGCCATCAAAAGAGCTTTGTACGTAGCGTCCTCTGAAGCCGAAGAAATTTTATCTGAGTGGAGCAAATACTTCATGCCCTATCAAATGAGGAATATTTTCTCCATTGTGTTACTTTTTTGTGAAGTTCAGAATCCAGTTCAACTGTGGGAAACCTTCAAAGAAGAAATGTGTCATGATATATTCCTTAGTAATTACGTCACCGATATTCAGAAAGAAGAGGCGTTCAAAGTTGGTTTATTGAAAATTGAAAAACTCCTGGCTGTACGTACAAGGCTATTCTTTGCGAGAGTTTGGTTTTTGTTTGGATGAAAACGCGGATGAAGATTATTTGATTTTGAAGGAATTGGAATATGATAAAGCAACCGAGCAGGCTTTTTTTGATGGAAATTTTGCAAAGCTGAATGAAGAACAATCTAGAATTGTTTCAGAAGTTTTAGAAAGTTGCAGCAGCTCCTCAACCTCAAATAAAGATAAGACTTTTTTCATTGATGGACCTGGTGGATCCGGAAAAACTTTTGTATATAACGTGCTTATGTCAAAGGTGAGAAGCCAGGGAGTCATTTGTCTTGCTGTTGCATCTTCTGGAATTGCGGCTCTGTTTTTGAAAGGCGGTAAAACTGCACATTCACGCTTCAAAATTCCTATACCATGCCATGAAACTGCTACGTGTTCCTTTTCCAAGCAAGATCAAATTTCAAAATTGATCAGAAAAACCACACTCTTTATCTGGGATGAAGCACCGATGATGGCGAAATATACTTTTGAATGTGTTGATCGCACATTCAGAGATATTTTGGAAAATGAAGACTGTCTCTTTGGTGGGAAAACCTTTGTGCTCGGTGGTGATTTTCGACAAATTCTTCCTGTAATCAAACGAGGTAAAGATTGCGATGTTTTCAACGTGTGTCTGACAAATTCCAGTATGTGGCAAAAAATGAAAAAATTTTCCCTCAAGAAGAACATGAGAGTGTATAATTCCGGAGCCGATGACCGATTTGTTCAAAGCTTATTGGAAATTGGTGAAGGAAGAATGTTGAATGAGAATGAAGGTTTGATAAATTTGTCTACCACTTTCCTTTTTCATTCGAAAAAATTGAAAGATTTTATTAGTTATGTTTATCCTGATTGTGAAAATTTGTCACAAGATTCTATTATTTTGTGTACAAAAAACACATCGTGTGATAAACTTAACAAGGCCATAATGGAGACACTGAATTTTGAAGAGCACGTTCTGCTTAGTTTTGATGAGGTGATTCAGGAAAATAATGAAGATGCCTTCTTTCCCATCGAGTACTTAAATTCTTTGAATTTAGGTAATTTTCCACCACATGAGTTGAAATTACGGAAAGGCTGCCCTATCATTCTGCTCAGAAATTTGAATTCTCAAGAAGGATTATGCAATGGTACACGCCTCATAGTCAGAAACATCCATACAAGAGTTTTGGAAGCCGAAATAACTGATGGCACTCATAAAGACAAAAATGTCTTAATACCCAGAATTAAGATGACCTCCTCTGATCAAGATTTCCCGTTTAAACTCATTCGAAATCAATTCCCAGTTTCTGTTTCCTACGCTATCACAATAAACAAAGCTCAAGGCCAAAGTTTTCAGAAGGTTGGCATTTATCTCGAAAACGCTAAAGATATTTTCTCTCATGGACAACTATACGTTGCAATGAGCCGTTGCAGAAATAAAGAAAATATCAAGTTCATTAAAGATGTACAAACAGAAGCAGACACTTTCTTGGTGAAAAACGTTGTGTACAAATCGGTTATACAAAAATAGTACTATTCTATATATTTATATTTGAAACAGGTAAAAACTTTTTTTTATTTGCTTATATCTAATTAATTTTATTATTTTTATTAGATAAATTTACTTATATAAGCTTAAAAGGACTTGAGTCTCGCAGATTAGGCCTAATGGGGACACTGCGTTAACAAAAACGAAACTGTGACACATACCTCATGGTAGTTTTGGAAATTGTGTTTATTTACGGGGATTTCTTTACGGGCGATATCAATGATTATTATAAGTGGTACCAATGGTCTTTGTAGATGATTTAATGATTATTAGGGGTACCAATGATCTTTGAGGAGACCTAGAATCACAGGGGTACCAATGATCTTTCACACGTCCTAGATTAAAGGTACCAATGATCTGTCACACGTCCTAGAATCACAGTACCAATGATCTGTCACACGTCCTAGAATCTGGCGTCCTAGAATCACAGTATCTAGAATCCTACGTCTCGAGCGAAGCGAGAGACAAACACAGGGACCGTCTAGTCTTCGCTCTGAGCGGTTGTCTCAGCTTTCTCACGCGGATTGATCATTTCTACAGCATTTACATCTGCTTCATGACTATGTAATACTGTGAGGCAATTGCGCAGTGATTTTTTTTATATTTGCGCAGCAGTTTTGACTTTTGCGCAGCAACTAATCTCGAAAAAAAATTTGCTGATGTTGCACTATCCGTGAATTGATGAAAAGCCATTTTAATTGGAAAGAAGTTCATCAATGAAATACGTCAATCTCACAATAATTTCAAGAGTGGAGATGATGAGTTTTGATGAAGAGAAAGTACACATTTGCAGTGTATGAAGCACAATTGTTAAATGCATCGCACTATTCGTGGGTTCTAGGAATAAAAGGGTAAGTTATTCATCATGTTATATTTGTCTTACTTATTGTTTATATCTCTTCTCATACATAATCTTTAAACTGAAAACACACAGTTATTATAACTCTATAACTAATACGATTATTTAATGTAAGAGACTAAGTAGTATATTGTACATCACTATGTCCGTTTTTGATTTATAAGTTTTTCATATATTGTTTTACATAACAAGTACGTTGACTATTAAAATCTTTGCCTGTTTTCTTTATTTTAAATGGTTTTTATAATTAACAACTACACTTACTATAAAAAAAAGTGAAAGTAAGTTTTTATTAATTATAAATTTAAATTTTATTAGTTAAGGTAAAACAACAAAAACATTGTATTGTACATTACATAGCAGCAACAAATGTAAAGGTAAAAAATTATTATTTTTTGAGGAACATATTTTTATGAGAAAATTTAGGAAAAATTATTTACAAAAAAGATGTTAGAGGTGACTTTAATATAATAAAAACTTAGACTGAACATAATCATGATGATAATGGTTTCAAAAGATATATCATTGAAAAAATTAAGAAAGATACGAGTGCAAAAGCTTTCACACCAACGAAAAAGATATATGAGTAATCGAAAAATTATTTTTTGATCTATTTGTATTTTAACTTTAAAATTTTTTAAAGTGATATCATAAATAACGTGAATGAAGAGAAAAGAGATCAATTAGCAAAGCCAGAAAGTGTTAAAAATTGATAAGAAAAAGTAGAGATAGAAAAAAACAACCCGCCAACTTAGATTTTGAAATTCCTATGGACATGAAAACTCTGAGTACCGGGGAAGTGTTTTTGAAGTTGGACTTGATGTTAGATTGCAATAAAAGACTGCTCTGCTTTTCAGCTTTTGTTTTGAGGTTTTTTTTAACAATTTTTTAAATAATTTTCCTAATTCAAGTTTTTTTAGATATTGTTTAATGATGATGAGCCTTGAAGAAATATTTATAGATGGAACATTTAAAAAATGTCCCCCGAATTTTGCATAAATTTTTACAATTCATGTTTTTTTTCAAACATATCAAATTCCTATTTTATATTGTTTACTACCTGATAAAAGAAAAAAATCTTATGAGTAACTTTATTTGCTCATTTTTAAGTACATAAATTTTTTTCTCATTAAACTTTTTTATTTTTTAGAATAATATTTAATCACTTGAAAGATTTATCAATCAATCCTAAGTATATCAACGGTGATTTTGAAGTTGCAATTATAAATGCGGCCAAAAAGTATATAGTTACAAACTAAGTTAAATTTACTTTTTATTTTTATGATAGGTGTATCCTGATAGTGAATACAGAGGATGTTATTTCCATTTTACATCTTCTGTTTACAAAAATTTAGTAAACCAAGGGTTTAAAGTGAAGTATTCAAAAAACCTTACTTTTCGAATAACTATAAGATTGATTCTTTCATTAGCTTTTCTCCCTTTAAATGAAGTACCCTCGTATAAGTATAATATTTTGAATTTATTTTATTATGGTTTTTAGGTCGAAAAGGTATATAAAAGGATAAAAGCCTTGACAAAAAATTTATTTGATATGGAAAGTTTTTATCTTTATTTTGAAAAAACTTGGCTTCATTTTTTCCATCCTAGCATATGGAATGTTTATGATAGAAAAATAAGAACGAATAATCACTGTGAGGGTTGGCATAATGGGTATCTTGATTTTTATAGCATAAAATTAGTGATTTAAATGTTGATTTTAGTCTTAGAAGTTCGTTACGAGCTGAAAAGCCCAATATTTGGGAAGTTTTAGAGTTTTTTCAAAAGGAAGAAATGAAAATCAGAATTGACATCAATCAAATGGAGAATGGAAAAAACATCAGTAAATCAAAATGGAAAAAAGATGAAATATTTTTGACAGAGTTGAAGAATAACTTTAGAGAAGACAAAGATGTTCTTTCTTATTTAAACAAAGTTTCACAGCTCATCTTAAAATCCAAAAACATGGACATAGAAGATCATCAAAGTGAAAATATAAATTTTACGAAGATTAGTAGCGATGCTATGTTGTTCAGCATTGCTACTATTAATTGGTTGAAATAAATGCATTTTTAATTTTTACCATATTTTAAATTTTGTAGGAGAGAAACCTTTTTTTGATAATTCAAAAAAATTATAAAAATTTATTGTACCCTCTTCCTTTTTTAATAATATTTTCAAATAACAGTTTTATAACAAAAATTATATAAGTTCACAAGTTATGTTTTCAATTTTACATATTATTACGCTATGCAAGAGAACAAATGCCACACATTGTAAAGACTGCATAGTCATAAGAGCAATGAAAGCAATGTTAAAAGATAAGAAGATACAAGATAAAAATATTTAAAACTAAGTATTTATTCCACATAAACAAGATATTATATAAAAAAATTATTGTTCAACTAAATAAGAAATTGAATACAAAATATTATTATTATTATTTATTTGATTAAAATTTATATCTTCAATCGTGCTCCCGCTGATAGCCAGTTTTTTTGATTTTGACATATAACCAGAAACTTTTTTAAGAAAATTAAGTACATTCCTTTCGTTATTATATTCTTCGTAAATTATCTTCAACTTTTTTGCTTCTTCAATTTTACTTTCCGTATACTTGTTCATTCTTCCCTTCTCAATTTCTTCTATTTTTAAACTATATTTTTGTTCTTCTTTTTTAAAAAATTCAAGTATATCCCATATTGAAGGTTCAGCAATCGGTAATGCACTTCGTAATCTAAATGACTATAGTTTTAAAAATGTTATTTATTGTAAAATAAGCCTTAAGAATAGAATCCTTATCTTGTGTTTTTATATCACATGCTGACTTGCTTGGTGAATGATGTGTTTATTTTTCTGCAAAGCGTTATGATGAGCAAAATGCCCCTAATGTCCGGCAACCGAATAAAACAACATTTGTAGACTGGCTATTTCATTTATTTTATACTTTTTTTCAATAACTAGTTTTTGCCATTTTCTCTATTCTCTCAAATCTATTGCTTCAGATCATGATATAGAGAGTGACTGCTAGAATTATAATTCCTTATAGGATAGTGTAGTGCCAATCTGTCATGCTCAAATTTTTGCACTTCAACATCAACGGCTTGGCTAAGAAACCTAGTGCTCTAATTGAGCTCCTTACCGAAAATAATATAGATGTCTTCTCTCTGAACGAAGTCAAATCTCAAGCCAAGTATTCCATCCGCATCCTTGGATTTAGGACATTTGTGCATCGAGGAACAAGCCACTGGCGAGGTCTAGCGATGAGTGTGCGAGAGGGGTTAAAGGTTTCCAGTTTCACGATAAGTGACTCTGGAGGCTCGATGGCCCTGAAGCTTGATCTTGGTAGAGCTGGACATTTAGTTGTGTTGGTTTGTTGCAACCCGCCTTGTAACCCTCTGTTGGACTACGAATTTATTGAAAGATATCTTCGCTCCTCCGATAAGGTGCTACTACTAGGTGGCCTAAACGCTCACCACACTAGGCTGTTCAGTGAAACCAATAGCGCGGCTGGCACCGACTTACTCAAGTTGGTAGAGGATTCGTACGCATTTATCGTTAACAATCCAACACCGACTCGTGATAAGAATGTGTTAGACCTTGCAATCATGTCTTTTAATCTAAGACCACTTCTAGCCTCAATACTGGTTATCTAGGATTGCTGCGTATCTGACCACAAGCCGTTGTTGGTCACAGTTTCTTTAGGTCCAATCAAGGAAAAACGAGCTCTGTATAGAAAATACATTCACACTAGGGACGCCGAGACAAAGAATCTCATCAATCGATTACAAAAACTCATTAGGAAAAAACTCGGCGAAACCACCCACATCTAGGAAAGTTACAAGCATCACAAAAGCCTCTAACCCGCTACAGGGCTCTTCGAAGTTCTGGAACCTGGTTAAAGGGCTGAAGCCTGGCTGCAAAGGTTCAACGTCGGTCACTTGGAATAACCCAACAGCCATAGAGGCGGAAGATAAATGTGCACTGCTTGCTCATTATTACGAAGATATGTATAGGACAAATGTAGGTCAGAAAAAATTTAATTCTGAAATTGGGTTTTTTAGGCGTTTACCTGCGACGACAAAAAGAGCGGCAAACCGAGTGACCTACGGCCTATGAGTTTTCTCCCTTGCCTGAGCAAAGTGTATGACAAATTAATTTTTGGAGTACTCGATACTTGGTGCAAGAAGGAGCATGCAATAATCCCAGAAGAACAGTTTGGATTCAAAAAAGCTTTATCAATAAATCATGCTCTGTTTACCTTGCATCATGATGTTGCTAAAAGCTTAAATAATGGCCTCTACGTAGGGATGATATATTACGACCTGAAGAAGGCTTTTGATACAGTCTGGCATGATGGTTTGCTGTTCAAACTTAGTAGCATGTTTGTGCCATCATGCATCTTCAAGGTAGTTCACAGTTTCGTTTCTCGACGCTCATTCCAGATCAGAATATATAACAAATTTTCAAGGAGAATAAGCCTAGGATGCGGGGTTTCCCAAGGTTCATCTCTAAGCCCTCTTCTGTTCAACATCTACATATCTGATATTATGGACTAGAATAATCGGTTTCGCAGACGACATATGTGTAAATTACACCCCTAAGCGTGTCCCTCGTATTTGCAAACGTATTGCATCATCAATGCCTACTATTTTAGGTGTTTCTAAAGATAAAAATAAAAAGCCAGCATTGTATAAACTGTATGACTATACAAAAGGTGGAGTTAATATATTTGATCAGCGTATTTCTTATAGTAATAGAAAAACTAAAAAATGGACTATAAAGGCATGGAGCTTTATACTAGATACAGCAAGAGTTAATGCTGGAACTGTTTTTTGTTTGAAAAAATCAAAAGATCCTAGAAAAATTGATACGCTCTCTTTTGGTAGAGAGCTTGTAAAGTCTTTAATGTTTCCTTATATAAGATCAAAACCTAGTTGCGGTCTCATTACCAAAATAAAATTAAAAATTTCAACTATTTGCGGTTTGTCAGATAATATAACTATTTCAAGCTAGAAGATGTGATAAATGTTTAAAGTCTTTTTCCTGAGACAACTACAAGAAACCTAAAGACAAATTGAAAAAAATAAAGCAGCGATATCCGAAATGCGGAAAGGCGTGCTGTAATGAACATTCATATTGTATCTGTACTATATGTTTTCAAAAATTTTAATTATATAACTATTATATTATTGTTTTATTACTACTAATAAATTTTCTAGCGTGTTTTTTATGTTAAAATAAGCAGTTGGTTTTTTACTTGGCTTTATATCATTGGAACATAAAGTAGGACATCCAAGGTTCATTGATAGACATGTATGCTTCTAGTTTTTTTTGAGATTTTGGATTGGTATCTAGTGTTTATAAAATTTGTTTAAAATCTAGAAGATTGGCTTTTGTTTTGCTCAAAATTTAAGATCAGTTCTTGGACAATTGATCTCTAGTTAATTAATCTGAAAAAATTCATTTCTTGACAATTCATTTAAAAATTGTCTACAAAAAAAGAAATTTTTTAATTTCATATTGATTAAAATTTTATTCTAGATTTTGTTGCGTGGTTTTTTTTTGTATCCCCTCTGTATAATAGTAATCAAGCCAAAACCACCACTCTATGTTTCATGACCATCCATTTAAGCTAATTATTATACTATATTTGAGTTTACACATCACACTATATAGTTTTACATATTTCATTTGGTCTAGGCCCCCTATCTCTAAATTTGTAAACAGAAGATCGTGGGTTTAAATCTTATTTCTATCAAAACTCTATACTTTTCAAATTTGACTGAGTGAGGATTACATTGATGTCAGTGGGAAAATGGTCTAGCGTTGCCACGCATGTATTTATGAAGTTGTGTCGGTGGGAGATGAAATAAGGGCAAAGGAAAACTAGATGATATGGTGTTTCAGAAGGAGCGTTGCAAAAACGACAGGTTTTGTTGTCTATGAATTTTATTTGATAAAGGTAGGAATTGCAGCAGCAGTGATCGGAAAGCCACCTTATGAGAGGTCGGGAGGATGTGAATTTGTGTGTCAGCAAGGATTGATGAACTGCATCAAGATCGGTGATGCTGGATACAAAAGGATTTGTGGAAACGGGAAGAGACTTCTGCCATTGGCTTCGAGTGTGCCGGGTGAGGTAGTGTAAGAAGACATCCAGGTTGAGAGAGGTCAGAGATGATGTGCAGGTTTTTCTTATAGTTTGTTGGGCTAGGTAATCAACATGTGTGTTTTCGGTGATGTTAGAGTGGGCGGGGCACCAGAGAATAGAGATTTTAAAGTGTGCAGAGAGAAGGCGCAGTTTGGAGAAAAGTGTAGAAGCGAAAAAGGGTATGCTTCTGTAGAGGTGCAAGTCGTGTACAAGGTTTTGCCAGTCTGTGTAGAAGTGGATGTATGTAAAGTTTTAAATGCGTTGATGTGTTGTAAGATGTGCTTGCATGAGACAATTATTGCTTGACATTCGGCGCGTATGTTGTGGTGAGGCGGTTCAAGGAAAAACCTATAGAGATAAAAGGAGATAGAGAGTCACCCAAGTGAAAAGCAAAGGCGAGTGCGCATTTTTTCTGTGTTTTGGCAGCGTCAGTGAAAATCCTCAAGGTAGCGAGCGAGAGTAGAGTGTAGTCTTAGGTGCTTTATGTGCGCAGCTGCAAGGTTTTTGGTTGTGAGAATTGTTATGTTAAACAGGAGAGGCGAAGAGGGGTGTAATAGTGTGGTTGCGTGTACTTTTGGATGCATCAGATGCCTGTGTAGCTCGGGGAGTGATGTGCGTAGTACTGTATAGAAGTGTGAGGAGTTGTGTAGTATGTTTACAGAAAAGGCTGAGTAATGACCGGTATGTAATGATGTAGCGACGGATAAGTGTATCTTTTAGTTGGATTAGTAATGGTGTGCATTTCAGCATAATTTCTAAGATGGACGTAGGAGTTGTACGATGCGCTTTGGCGATTATCAGAAGGCTAAGGCGGTGGGTTTTGTGCAGAAAGGTGAGTGTGGAAGAGTGAGCAAGTGATGAGCCCCATGAATGAATGCCATATTGGATTACGGGAAGAAGGATGGACTTGTAGATGAAGAGGGAATGGTGCATGCTCATGCCCCATTTGTATGAGATGGCATTTTTTAGTTGGAAAAGAGTTTGAGACAGCTTTGTATATGTGTTTTTGAAGGGGATAGAGCATTTCAAATTTGTCTGGAAGGTGAGACCGAGATATTTGATGGAGTGTGATGGTTGGATGATAATGTTCTGATCGAGAAGTAGGGGTGAGTGTGGTGAATGCTTCCGTGAGAAGTGAATGAGAGAGGTTTTTAGGTGCTCAACATAATTTTTTAATATTTTTTGCAGGGGTGCAATCCGCTATTCAAAAACGATTCAATTTGTTAAAAAATAAATTACAGCTAAATTCAGCGCCTTCTAAAAATATATAAAATATAAACAATCAAAAACCAAAAAAAATGTTCAATTTTAAATCTTTTAATTCTTTTCTTTTATTAATTACATACATTATCTCAAGTTTATTTTTCAAAGTGTTTTACAGATTTATTATACAAAAAAAATACTAATTGTCTTTCCATAAGCCGAAGATTACTTTTTAAAAACATAATTATTGATTAAGTCGTATTTTATCTTAAAAATATTCAGTTTTTGATTTTTTAAAAATGATTGATTAATGACAAATTGATTGGATTAAAACTTATTTTATCTTAAAATTATTTAATTTTTGTTTTTTTAAAAATGATTGATTAATGACAAAATGACTGAGTTTCATAAAAAAAATTAAGGTCATCAATCAATTCAGCGTACTTAACCCTTATTTTCCCAACTTTATAGATTCCTTGGGCTCTTTTCAACCTTTTTTTTCAAAATTTTAACTCACCTGAAAAATTTATTGAAATAGCACAAAAATATAAAAACATTAAATAGAACAATTTATACAAACATATTTCAAATGATTTTTGCATGCAAAGTAGTAACAAATAAAGCATTTCAGAGATATTTTATTTTTTGTGTTTATGCAAAGATGACATTTTGCTTTTTTTGGCCCATGAAAAATTTCTTCTTCAACTTCTTGATTATTTCTTTTTTTTATTTTAAGTACCAAATTTTTGCTTGATAAAGTTCTAAGCAGTTTTGGCCTTGCCCTAATCAGTGGTTCTATAAGTTTTTTTCCTAGTGTAACCAAATATTTTCGCCTGACATCACAACAATTTTTGTTTTTTATGAAAATCTCTTTTGACAAAATAAAACTATTAAGTGCGGAAATATCAATTATGTTACTAAAAACCACAATGGGCCAGCGCTTTGTTTTTCTTTTGACTGAATAATTTGATACCATTTGATCAACTACATCAACAGCAACTTTGGTTTTTTTGTAATATATAATCACTTCTGTTTTTTTGCTTCAGAGTCGTCGATTCTTTTAGATTTATGAAAAGAAGATAAAAGGAAGACGTTTTTGTTTTTTAGGCATATACGAAACAAGCATGTTTTCTTCGGTGAACAAGAACACAGAAGAAAATACATGGCGCTTTTTTATATCAAGTATTGCTGGTGGTATAAACTTTTTGTTTTTACGAACTGTACCAAGCAAAGTCATTTTTCTCTCTTTTAAGAGTCTTTTAGACAGGTTCAAAGATGTAAAAAAATTGTTACACGTCACGTTGTGACCCTTTAGTCCTTTTGTCATATCCATCACAACACGCTCTCCTTGATTTTTGGTAGGAATGTACTGTCTAAAAGGACAATTTCCCCTAAAGACTCTGAGCTGCTCATCTACTGTTACCTAAAAACCGGGATTGAAAAGTTTTGGTAGAATAGCAACCCATTCATCCCAAATTTCTTGAATTTGAGTAAACTTGTTTTTTTCTCTTCTATTTTCCCTTGTTTTTTTGTCATCAAATCGTAAACTCTTGAAATCATTTTGAAGTTTTTCAGAGACATTGTAGCTCTAAAAATACTTCTCCCAGTATCATCATCCCATAAGCTGGCAGTGGACTCATTTTTGGATTTGAAAACTCCAGCAAGAATCAACAGGCCTAAATAAGCTTCAAACTTTACGGTATCAAGCTCCACCCAGCTATCACCCATCACAACTTTGCCTCCAATGTTAGTCCACTTCATTATTGTATTCAAAATTTTTGGTGGAAAAAATTGCATAAAGGCTGTGTACTCATCTTCTATCCTTGAGCAAGCATAACTTGTTGGACCTGGCTTCATTGATATGCTATTATGAAACCTTTTTTACTTGAATAATTAAAATTGTCATGATACCATTTTGTCTCCCCATCTTTCGAAAGACAATACTCATGAGATTCCTAATCTTCTAAATTAGAAAGCATTCCATCGGAAAAATCACTATAACATTCTTCAGTCTCACATAATGAAACATGATCTTCTACCTCAGAAAACTCGCTAATGGAAGGGGAAGAGTCGCTGTACATGCCTTTATAAAAAATGTAACAATTTAGTACTAAAAAAAAATAAAAAAACTTAAATTATGAAAGGAAAAAATTAATTACTCTAATTTTTTCTTGCTTGGACTCTTTTGAACCCAAGGATCTCAAATATATAAAAAAATATATCCTAATAAGTTAAACATTTTATTGTGTTTTAAAAATTATTTTATGATTTTTATATTATATGTAACAAATACTAAAAACTTAAGGCTATGCTAATTTTGAAATTTTTAATAAAAGATAATGTTTTAAAAAATTAGATTTAAATGAGCCCTAGGATCTTATAAGGGTTAAAAATGGTAGTTTTAACTTATTTTATTTTAAAAATAATTAAATTTTGATTTTCGACAAACTTGTCAAAAATGATTGATTAATGACAAATTGACTGTGCTTCATAAAAAATAAGGTCATCAATCAATTCAGCGTACTTGAAAATGGTAGTTTTGACTTTTTTGCTAACAAAAGAGATTCTGAAATATTTTTGAAAAAGGGGGGGGGCGGAATCTGCACCCCCCCCCCCTCCCCATTGCGAAAAACTTGTATTAAAAAGGCCTGCTTTAAATACGGAACTTTTTGCCAATTGATAAATCATAAAGCATTCAAAAAGTAAAGATATTCATTTCAAAATAATTGTAAAATTTGAAGAAAGTTAAATTTCTCTAATTAGAAAATTTAATATTTTAAATAGTAGCAAATATCTTGTTTTAAATTTAACATAAAATCAAATTATATAAATTAAATTAATTTGTATTATACTATACCAATTTGAGCCTCAATGATTGTTAGGGTGTAACTCTCAGCTTAACAGTTGAAGGTCAGGGGTTCGATCCCCAAGGCTCCAAACTCTAAAAACAAATTCACAAAAATTGTGCTTAAGCATAATGCGAGCATATAGCCTTACGGCTGAAAGTGCTTTGATATCTCCAACCTATACCAATCTGTTTATTATCTATACTTCTTTTTATGAATAAATCATAGCAAAATTTTATTCAATTTCAACTTAAAATATATATAAAACACTGATTTCTCCAATTTGAAAGATTTAATTTTAAATTTTTATATTTTGAGTAGTAGGTCAAGAAAAATATTTTAACAAAAAAAAAACAAATTTCTAGTTTATAATTTAAATTATAAAAATTTTAAACCTACTTATTTTTATGCTTTGTAAGATATTTATACCTATGCACACTTGTGCGCAAAAACGAAATTATAAACCAATTAACAAATATATATTCAAAACATTATATTTTTCATTTCATAAATAAATATAAAACCAAATAAACTAAAATTTAGTTAATTTATATTAGTATTAATATAAATCGATAAATGGAATCTTATGAGTTAGAGGATGAGGGAAAAGACTACAGAAATAGAACACGACTTCCCATGCGTATGGGCCTATAAGAAATTAAATAATTTAACAATTTTGATTATATAGTAAAAGTATTTTATTTAGTTTTAACTTTTTTTATTCTATTTCGTCCAAAATAAAGAAATTTTTTGAACAAAAATTATACGTAGGTAATTATTATTTTACTATCCTTGAATTCTATAGGATTCTTATATTTTTTCTTGAAATATTTTATAGAAATTCTTATTTTTTATGTTGAAATTTTTAACCCATTTCATCTCAGAGAAAGCAGACGAGATTAAGTAATTTGATATAAAATTACCTTCCTTTGATGACCAACATTTTGAAGAGGATTCGTCTGCTTTCTTTTTCAATGGAATTTTATATATTCAAAGCAGACGATTTTCATTTCATAGATCACTGGTGACCCACTGGTCCTCAAAGGGTTAAAATCAAGAAAATGTCTGCGTAAGTTTTAACTTACAATGGGTTAATAACTTGACTCTGTATTATATATAGAACTTTGAAGTATAAATTGGCAGGGGAGTTAGCGAACAGAAATTATATATTTTTTTGCAAGTTTGGCAAAATTACCAACATTTTTATTTTACGCAATTTTTATAATAAATTTTTTTCCACACTTTTTAATAATTTGAGAAACAAAATAATTACCTATAGGTTATAGAAACGCAAAAATGTTGATACATATAAAGTATGCATTTTTTACTCAGATAAATGTAAATAAATATAAAAATGAAACTAGATTTATTGGTACTTTACAATAAGCACAATTTTTTTGTGTTAAATTTAAAAATTGATGTCCAATATCTCCAAAACACCCTTTACTTGTAAAAATTCTTAAAGAAATAAAAGATTGATAAACGTTTTTTTCATGAAAAAAAAGTTGTTTAAGGAGAAATTTTCTATATTCACAGCTTTTTTTTAAAAACAATCGATGATTTTTTAAACTAAAAGAACGTATTTTTAAACGGAATACACATTCAATACTGTATGGTGTCTTGGTTTGCTCTGTCTACTTATTTTATCAACTAATTATAAGGAAAAATTAAGTTAGGCTGACTTCAACTTTTTTGGAAGAGTGTGACCATCTTTTGAGGCAGAGATAAGCACACAAAACAAACAGATATCCATACGTACAAAGGATTCCTGAATTTGCAAATTTTTTGTACCCCCTCTCCCACACCAGCTGTCTGGCACCTTCTCACACTTGCAAATTAAATTATGTAGGTACCCTCGGTTTCAGCAAGGGGCGGAGTCGAGGGTTTAAATACCGGTCTCCCATTCTAGAGTATATTTATCTATATTTTACTTTCTTACTCTTTGTTTCTTCTAAAACAGTCTAGACCCTTATTTTCTTAAAATCTCCCTTTCAAATTCCTTAACCCTTCTTTTTAGAATGCTTTTTTTAAGTTTTAAGGAAAGTTATTTTTAAATCTATTTTCTCGAATCTCACCCGCAATTCAAAGGTTTTCTACCTGCATTCACTCTTTCCGCAAATTCTTTATGTGGGTACTCTTAGGTGCCTCCATACTCATGCTAGTTTTTCCTAACCAGGCAATACTCTAGTGCGATGTTCGTTGTTAGTTAACATTTCCCATTTTAAGGGACAAGATGTCAAAAAGCTCGACAAAAATTTTACAATCCTTTTATTTCTTTCATCAGTAGAAGAGAATTAAACATGCTAAGATTAGTGCAAATTGGCAAAAATATAATTTTGAGTAATTATTTTCTGAATGATCAAGATGCCAGGAGTAGAGTTGTGGACAATTTTGATTATAATCAGAATCAGAGAAATTCATAAAATCGTAATCTTATTAACTTAATTATTTTCAAAAGCACACAAAATTTGATTCTCCCAATAATTACAATTCGACTTTATGCCCACGGCTTATTTCGTATAGGAATCATTTTCTATGTGGACAAACGCTTTTGTTACGCAAAATTATTGTAATTTCAACTTCCCCTCCTCCCTTTTAACTCTAATCATGACGGGTTATTTTTATTTCCTCACTCACCAGGCTATTTTACCCCATTTCTCTTAAAATATTGAATGTTTTTACAAAATTTTAGCGTGAACTTGTTAAATAATTATGTAATCTTGTAATCAAATCTGTATAAAAAAATCTATCAAACCCTAATTGCGAAAAGTAAGTCCTTAAATGAACTCAGAATCGTAATAGAAAAAAATGTAAAATATGAAAGTATGTGTATAAGCTAATTTTCAGTCATACATCACTAATTATATTTGGACTCCGATACATTTTCTCAGAAACTTTGACTAAAAAGTTAAAACAGCTAAAAAATAATGGTTTTAAGTGAATTTTTCAAAAATAAAAAAAATAAATATCTGATGAATAAAAATCATCAGATCCCTTTTAGATATATGAACATAGTGTCTACATTTTAGGGAAACCTGAAAAAGTCAGGAATTTTTTGAAAATTTCATGCTGTATTTATATTATTATGTTTCTGTACCGTTATATTTAAACTCAAAATATATGTATTTCTGGTTATTTTGATATATCTCAGAGCATTTTCCTCTCAAAATAGGATATTTTTAATTTAATCCAAAGGGACCATGTATAGGTGAGTTGCTCATGGTACAGGTAATTTTTCATTTAATATGTTTTTTATTATTTTACTTTTTTTAATTTGTTATTCATTTTTTCAGAATCATTTATCTAACATGTTGTTAGTATATGTTGTTTTTGCACCATATTAAATTGATTACTTCAAATGATTCCCAAGCTAATTTCCTTCAATGTTGATTGGCTAAATGCAAAACTTCATCCTGAATTCAGTCTATGTTTAGAAAAGGGAGTGAATGAGAGATATGCTAGGTGCAAATTTTGTTTGAAAAATATTTTGCTCTTTACTGTGGGAAAAACAGCTCTCAAGTGATAAACACAAAAAAGCTATAAATAGTGTGACAACGTCTAAGAAGATTTTTAATTCTACAAATTCGTTTACCCATTCTGATGGAGTTACTGAAAAAGGAAAATGCAATAGATATGTCTTTAGAATCAAAAAATAAAGCCTCAAGTTCCCAATTTGTTAAACCGTGCTTAAATTTATCGAAAGAAGTACTCAAAGCTAAAATTCTTTCGGTTCTAACTTCTACATCTGCGCATATTTCTAATAGAGTAGCAGAGACATGCTAACGATCATTTGAATCAATGTTTTCATATTCTAAAATAGCCTCTTTATTTGGTGTGACGAAAGACAAATTCAGTTACCTAACAATTTTTAGAATAGGTTACTATTTTAGCGAAAACTTAATGAAAATGATAGTTATTTCCAAAAATTTTGCAGTATCATTTGATGAAGCCTTGAATAAAGTAAGTCAGAAGACACAAGTGGATATTAATGTGAGATATGAACATCCAGACACTCACAGAATCATGACAACATTTTCAACAGAATAATACATGTATGCATGGATGGTCCTAATGTCAATTTGAAATTATTGAGATTAATTAAAGATGAGTTACAAATTGATACTGATTCTTCCAAGCTTCTTGATATTGGAAGCTGCTCATTGCATGTTATACATGGTGCCTTGAAATCAGGTCATAAGAAAATTCAGTGGAAGTTGTTAGAGTTTTTGAGATATTCTTATTATTTATTTAATAATCGTCGAACCAGAAAGGGAATTTTCACCAAAATGACTACTTCTAGAGAGTTTCCCTTGAAACATTGTATAACACGCTGGGCAGAAAATAGTGAAGCTCTTTCTACTGCTATTAGAATTTTACCCCCCCCCCCCCTTAAGAACTTTCCTTAGTAAAAGTTTTCCTACATCAACTTTTAAATGTTCACTTTCAAGTTTTAATGATGTTGCACCACCTGCTGATGATCTCATTAAAAATATTGTGAATCTCAACAAAACGTGAAATTTTTTTTAGAGGTTAAAGAAATGCTCCTCTCGATCCATTCCTTGATGATGATTAATACTACACAATCTTTGCTAAAATTCAAATTTTAGGATGAATATTTCATTAATTATGCAGATATTGACCTTTTCTTTGCTGCACTTAATGGGATAAAAATGCCTCTAAAAAGTATCAGAGCAAGGTGTTTTGGCATTCAAAAAAGAATGTTTTCTATTTATCAAAGAAATTATAGTTAAAATTTTAGAACGTTGTCCTTTAAATATTACTTTAGGCGTTAGTTGCTAATCACCGAAAATTATTTTGTCAGATGTTCGAAGACTAATCGATAATCCATATGAATTTGTTAAATCAATTGTCTAGATGAAATGTAAAATGATTATCTAAGATTATATAATGTTCATTCAGTAAAAGAGTTACCACAAAATTTCAATTGGGAGCATGATAGGTTGGATGATCTTTTCATCTCGATTTATAATGAAATTAATGTTTCTGCCTCTTTTCAATCCTTTGTGTCAAAAATATTGATCATGTTTCACGGCAATGCAAACGTAGAAAGATAATTTATTATTGATAAAAAAAAATGCTTCTATAAAAAAACTTTGAAAGAAATTGAAGAAGTGAAAGGAAAAAAAGAAAAATTGAAGAAGACGCTAAAAAGAAAAGGAAATTTTATTGTTGAATGAAAGAATAGAAGGGTTGAAGAAAAAATGTACCAAATGTACAAAAACTTTTTTTATCTTCTATTCAAGTTTTCATATCGTTTATTAAAGTTCCATGTCTATACGAACTAACTGTATTTCTATTTTGTTTTGTATATTAATTAAAAAAGGTCGCCAGATTAAATATCTGGAACGTGCGTGGAACTGGCCTCTTTAACAAAAGAATAAAATTTTGAATTGTTTCCTGTATTTTGAGTGTATGCCTATATTGTGTAATGTTATTTTATTCATATGATAAATCTTTTTGTGGTATTATCTCCATCAAGGCAAAGCTATCTAGAAACTGCATAGTCAGGGAATTTTAAAATGAACATTTTGTAGACACTATGTATGAAGCACTCTCATTTTCGCTATCATTCAACTATCATCTTACATTTCATTATATTCATTCTACTACATTTGCCAACTATATGTAATTGTTTATGTTCGCATACATCTATATGCCACAAATTTTTATATAAAATTCCTGTCAGGTTTATTACTCATACAAAGACATTGCCATTAGATAAATTTATTGATCGCAATGGTTGACATTTTTCATGTGCATGATCCTAGGTCTTTAAAGCAAATTTACTAAAACTTTAAAACGGAAGTTTCGTATGAAACAAAAATCGAAATATATACATATTGACAACATAACCTAAAACTTTTAGGCTAAAAGTTATGTAAATTGAATTCTCGTTTTATCAAACTACAAAAAATGTTTCATATTTTTATAGTTAGGTAATGGATTGAATTTCCACTCAATATTAAAAATAATTTAAAAAAGACTGATAAGTTTTGAAACATTATTACGAAGGGTGTTTTATTTGTAAATTCGAAGTTCAAACTTTTATTCAAATGGAAAATAAAAATCATTTTATTAACTAATTTATAAATACACCTTATTTTAGGTTAACTTATAAAAAATAACAGAAACTCAATTTTAGAACTTTTAAGGTAGTTAAATATAACTGCTTTACAAAGTCTAACGTAAGCAACTATGTTTGAAGCTTCTAAATAAAAAGAGTAGGTAAGAGAGCCTCCATGTGTTTGTTAACCAAGATTGTATGTGTTTACTGAAAGCTTGAAAAGCCTTCAATATACGGTAACAAACTATTGTACCACGTTTCTTTGCCTCCAAGGTATTGTTCCTCGTTTTAAGTTATCTACATTAGAGGTCTACGTTTTTTTACTTATATTTAAGATTAAATCTTATCGTTATTTGATTGAGGAAGGTGAAGCTGCTTTCTGTAAGCTTATTTGAAAGCATCAAATATTAGTGAGAGTGTTTTTTCAACTAAAGGGTGGTGATGTTGCCATTATCCTTAGCATATAAATATGCTGATGTAATTGGGAGTTGTATAGTAACATAACAGCTTTTTGAGGAAGGTTTTTGGAAGGGAGATAAATTCTTGTCAGAGGAATTTAGTTTTTCAAAGATGGTTGTCGTCATCGTTGTGTTTTAAATGATTTATACTTCATCGTCATGGAAGTCATGTTGACATAATGAAAACATGAGAGCTTTGCAAACTTCCTGATGTAGACGGGTTTTTATTTATGTTCACCAGACTTGTTACTCAACTACAACAATCCTTAAAAGTTTTACAGCGTACAGCACGATTGGCAGTAGTTGTTCTGTTAGTTTTGTGTATACGATATAGAAATGTTTCAGTAAGCGTCAAGAGCACACATCCAATGTCATTTCTAGCGGGCCGAAAAAGCCTTTCACCCTCCTCCTCCAATAATTTTCAATTTTCATAATTATATATTTTTTATAGCATTTTAAAGACTCGTTTGTCTTGTGATATTAGTTTTCTTGTTTTAAGGTTACGTCTAAGAATGAATATTTAAAGTCTATTTTTTTTCATTAATGTCCACTTTGATATAAAAATGCAAAGTTGAGCTATAATTGATCAGAGGCTGTAATGTAGACTGTAATTTCAACAAGAGCCCATACATTTTTGGGCGTGTCAAATGCGTTTTATAGCACATAACTATATAAGAACTTTATAATCTAAAGCTTAAATGGTTTGTCCTTATTAATTACCGTAATCATGCCTACCGATAAGATTGGGAGCAAGGAAGCTTTGCCCCTCTGAAGCTCATATACACTTTCTTATAGTCCCGGTCCCATTAAAATCAGTTTTGCCCGCACGCTCCGCTTTTAGATATAAGTTCTTTTTGTGAATTCAATTTTAGTATTTTAGGATATGAGTTTTATTGATATTTTATTTACATCGTGGCTTGGCAACTACCTTTCTAGTACTTGGTTTCAAGCCTTCTTTTCAACTTTTCTTATCAGTGTAGCTCCCATTTTCATTTTATTTTTCATTCCAATCCAAGAAAAAAATCTTTCACAAAATCCTCTTTTAAAGCTTCTTTTAAGCTTCGCTGCAGGTGGCTTACTTGGCGATGCTTTTCTTCATTTGATTCCACACGCACTCTTACCTACTCACCATCATCATTCCACTAAGGAATCTCAAGATCACGTTTCTGCTCATTCACCCTTCGAAGATCACTCACATGGTCATCATGATATTGACCTGCATGAAAGAAGTAGTTTTGTTGGTGTTTATTTGATTTGTGGGTTATTAACATTCCTTTTAATTGAAAAGTTCATCCTTGTAATCAAACATGCATATTCATCTCCTAAAATTGCTATGCTATTTGATGATTATGCTCCTTCTACACACTCGCCAACAACACTTTCTCCAGATCGCTCAAATTGTGACATAAGAAACCGTAAAATAAATCAAAAAAAGCGTGATGAAACCCACCAAAGTAAAAAAAAGCTATCTGCGGATGATGAATATGCATCCAAACTCAGGGTCACTGCTTATCTAAATCTCGCAGCAGATTTTTCTCATAATTTCACAGATGGTCTAGCGATTGGAGCGTCTTATTTTAGTGGCACAGCTACGGGTCTAATGACCACGGTTGCAATATTGTTCCATGAAATTCCCCATGAGATTGGAGACTTTGCCATCTTAGTGAGATCTGGGCATTCCAAACGTCACGCGATTAAGCTTCAGCTGGTTACTGCGATGGGTGCCCTTCTCGGCACGTTTTGTGGTTTATACTACCAAAACTTAGAAGAAAACACTTCCTTCATACTTCCATTCACTGCTGGTGGCTTCATATACATTGCGACAGTATCTATTCTGCCTGAGTTGCTCGAAAATTATTCCAACCCCAAGCAATGCTTGTTTGAAGCGTTGTCATTGGTCGCTGGAATTCTTCTAATGCATTTTGTTTCTTTGTTGGAGTAGAAAAAAGAGATTAGGTAGTGTCTCCTTATCTTTTTTTCAAAACTTTGCTAGACTTAGTTAATTTGTTAATAAATTTAAATAATATTTTTTTGTGAAAATTTTTTTAAATAATATCTTTAATCATGCTTTTTAAAATAAGAAGCAGCTCTTTCTATTTTAACCCTATACGTGATGGGTTATTTTTATTTCCTCAATGACAGGGAGCCTTTTTGCCCCCCTCCCTGTTTTTTCCTAAAATATTGATTATTTTTTAAAATTTCTCGTGAAACCAGTAAATAATTTTTTACAAATCTGATGATCTCATTTATTTTTTTGAAAATATCAATTTGTGCCAAAGACTTTTTCTCAATATTCTAAAATAAACTTATCCATACACAAAAAATTGAACATATTTGAATTGTCTCTAAATTTAAATCGCGGCTACTGTTTAATTTGTGGTCATTTTTTTTATAATTTTTGAACAATTTTCGTCCCATTTAGCAAAATCAACCTTTCTCTTTTTCATTATGATATTTTTTGCCTATATATACACAGCAGGGGTGTACATCCTCAAAATTATTGAGGGAGAAATTTTTTTGTTGCAATTTTCAATATTAGTGGTCTGGAAATATCATGAGAGATCAAATATTCAAGCAATCCTTTAAAATAGAGTGTATTCACCGCATACATAAAGTCCTAAATTTATAAGACTACTTTATATTTTTTTTTACAAAATTGGTGAATTTAAATACTTTACTTCAAGCGAAAATATTTTAATTCAATTTGCATATCGAATATACACTACTTTAAAAAAATCCAAAATTCTTAGGGGGTGGAATAAGCTTTTCATTTGAAAAATTAAGTAGTCTACCAGGCACATTACAGGAATTGATGAAAGGATATTTGATTCATAGAGAAAACAAATAACCGGAGTTTGGATAGTTTTATATGAGTGAATGTAGTCTAAAGGCAAAGAGTCCACTAGACACCCTGCGATGTTTATATGAAAAAATGTGATTGCTTCAGGGGCAAGGGTATAAAATAAAGTTATAATTGTGCAAACAAAAAATGAAGATCACATTATTTCATTTTACTCAGCATCATTCAAAAATTAGTTTAAAACTAAATTAATACAAGCTACAAAAAGTAAAATAATTTTTAACATTTTGCAATGATTTGCCTTTTACAATAACTTTTAAGGAAAAAAAGTCTATCAGAAAAAGTTATGGAGCTTCAACAAAAACTAAAAAAATTTAGAGCATAACTTAAGTTTTTTGAAAACTAATTTGAGGTATCTCCTACAGCATACTCTATTGGTGGCATGGCAGGTTGGTTGAGATGACGAACTCAGCATGGAAGTCTCTGGATTCGATTCCTCATCGACACGAATTTGTTCATAGTTTGACATAAGCGGTACATCAGTGCCTTGACAATGAAAATACACCGGCTGCACCTTACCTTTTACTCAAAATTGAAAAATTTGCTACATAATTAACATAAGAGAGAAAGGAAATAAAATAAACTAATAAAGCAATTTTCACTATTTTAAAATGGAACCGTCTGTTCTCAGAATAATTTCAAAATAATAGGAGGCATAAAGAATTAGAGTTTATTTGATATTTTCAAGTTTTTATAAGCAGCAAAAGCCAACGTTTAACTAGCTAACCCTTATAATTAAAAAATTATTTAAACTAACGATTGACAAACATTTCGCCCATAGACAAATTGTTCAAAAGCTATTTGTTTCATCGAACTTATCTTATTATATGTGTAAAATTCTTAAAAAATTTTATATTCTTGTTTATTTTATCTCTATTAAATTATTTCAAATTAATCATTTTTTCTCCTAATTTTTTAGAATTTTTAGAATTGTCCATGAGACAAAATGTCTAATGAAAATAACGGGGCGAATTGTTCATGAAACAAAATGTCTTATGAAAATAATGGGGCGAATTGTCCATGGGACGAACTCTCTTATGAAAATAATGGGGCGAATTGTTCATGGGACGAACTGTCTTATGAAAATAATGGGGCGAAATGTCCGAGGACCAAACTAACATAAATCAAAGTATACGAGAAAAGAAAATCATTGCGTTTTTTTGAATATTTCTGTCTAAAAATAAAATTCTGACAGCTGTCGTAAATAGATCAAGTACATTTTTAACAACTGAAACATTTTGTTTCGATATTATATTTTTATTATAATAATCAACAAATTTTCTTAAAAAAAATGATTTAATTAATTATGTACAGTGTTACTTATGAAATTTAACAATCGAACATTATAAAAAATATCTCTGCTCAAATATTAAGCAAATAGGGTATTCTTGTTTTTAAACCGAATAGCTAGTCAAAATATTAATTCCCAAATAGCTATTAAAAAAATTTCTTGACTTGAGAAAATTAAAGTTTTCAAATGTTACAAAATGTAAGAAACGTTGTGATAAAGATTAAATGACCTTTGTTGAAAAAAAATCTTAGCGCGAGTCTAACAATATTCATTGATAAAAAATTGTAACTATTGAAAACTATTTTAATTTAACTCTAAATGCAAATTAGATAGAAGCAGTGGTGTAGCCAAAAAAAAAGTTGATAGAAGGGGCACAATTTAAAAACAAAAAACTTGGGCAACATTATTTATACTTTCTTGATCCTTTCATTGGAGAAATTTTCAAAAACTGATATCGCATAAGATGCATGTGAGCACCATGAGGTACATAGGAGTGTGGGCACGGCCCCTCATGCCCCAGCCTAGCTACGTCACTGGAGAGAAGAGAGCTGAATGAGATAGGAGAGCTTAACAAGAGAAAAGGGCTTGATTGAAAGAAGAGAGCTTGAGTGAATGATTGAGTTTTAGCAGAGGAAGCGCAAGAGAAAAACAGAGGAGACAGAAAGATCAACATGTGTTTGCCCAAAAATACTATAAAGAGGCGACACTATGATAAACATTGCTTACTTATTGTGTGCATATTGAAGCAATGGATTATTATTATATAGCTCTCACGCATCGTCTGTAAAATATGTTCGATAGGAATTTTAGAGCAGCTTGGCATGATGTTTGATTGATTCGAAAGTCTGCATTCCTTCTTTTTTTCTCTTATCTTATATTATCATTATTCGAATGATCATTACATTCTATAATGCCATCATCATACATGTTTTATAAATAATTTTTCAATAATAATCTTATAGATGGGTTATATATTTTAATATAAATAATTAATTCAGCAATACAATTTTTTATAAAAATTGTTGTAAAATGACATGTTGAAAAAGATTACATGGTGCTATTCTAACTAAACCGACAATTTTTAGCCCATCTTGGTTTAATTCTTGTTCCTTCGTTTACTAATTAAAGATGCAGCCTTGAAATATTTCGTTTTTCTTATGATCACGCGTTCTCATTAACTTCTACCTATCTCTACCAACATCTCCATCTTCCTTAACCAACTCTAAAGCTTACGCGAGCACGCTGGAAAGTGCTTAGAGATCTACCTACATACCTACCTGCTGTCATAATATCGAGCTTTTTTAGTATGGTCAGCCTAGCCTTAACAGTTTCAGACTCATAACTCTCATGTAAAATTATATTTTGAAATAGGCTGCAATCAAATCAAATACTTCTTTTTTTTAACAATATTAAATTTCTTGTTACCTTTTTGGCTCAATTTAATTATGATTCGAATATTAAAAATTTTTCTTCTATTTTATATTATATCTCTATTAGTATATTATTTTAATTTATTTTAAACTTTGCATACATACACTTTTACGATCTTTTTGCATTGGTATTTATATGATCTTAAAATTTCTCTCTATTTTTACAGTCCTCATGAATATTTATTTTATATAACATCAGTGTTGCCTGGCAAAATTGATCAAAAATCCGTAAGACATTTCTTAAAAATCTGTAGATTCAAATTTTATAATGAACGGCGGTTCTTCCATACTATTTTTGATTGAAAATTAAATTTATTTGAAAAAAACTTAAAAAACTATTTAAATAATAATCAACTTTTAAATATTTAATTGTGTGATGCTTTTGGAGTAACGAACGATGAAATTTTAACGACACTCTGACGGATTGTAGTTGTAACAAAGTAGGATCGTTAGTTTTGACATGCCGAAGCCCTGATATTGTTAAAAGATCAAGCTGATTTCTTTTATTTGTTTTAATATTGTTGATAATGCTAAAAAAGAGAGAAAAAACATTATTTATTCAAAAGAAAAAAATTACTCAAAGCTATACCTGAAAAGACGCTCACAGTCTGCATTTGAATGAGGTAAAACTAACAATGCTCACAAGTAATGTGAACCTTATTTTTCCTTCTAAGGTTTCTAATTTGCAAAGTTTTCCCCAAAAAGCGTCAAGCTCACAATTTTCCAAATCAGGGGGGATTTTCATAAATTGATAATCTAAAAACTCGTCTGTCAATTGATCCAATCTATTCAGAGGGACAATGTGCGGAAACCTTTCTACTAAAACTAAAAATATAAATTTCATAATTTGATGTTAACTAAATCATGTTAAAATATGCCTGATAAAGCCACAATTTTAGTTCTTTCATTTGGATCCAAAATACGAAGATGGCCTAAAATGGGATCTCCAAAGGGTAGCTTTGCTTTGAATCGATTAACAGCTCGAACATAATAATTTCTTATATTACTAGAAAAAAGACAAAATAACCTCATGAATTCTTTCAGGTCATATATGTCAATTTCATCCTCATTATCTTTTAAAAAACGCGTTCGATAACCTATAAAAAAGTTTCACCAGGTAACTGAAATTCCATATCAATACAAACGGTCGTTGGATCTTGCTTCGAAGAAATATCCTCCTGTCTCACAAATCTTGCTAAAATGACTTGAGTGTGGTCTGCATTTCAGGCAATAGTGTAATTGCTGCATGCTTACGATCTCCTCTATCTGTACTCTCATCCATCATTGGACTATAATAATTGCTTTTCATGGAGTTTATGGTTTGATTTTCAAGGTAGGGAGCCATCGCAGACTTAATAATACATGTTGCTTTAGTTCATTTGCATTGAAATTTTTTTGCAATTTCCGAATCAGGACACAATTTCGGTAAAAGTTTGCAAAAATGATCAGCGAGAAGAAAGATAAGTTGTGCTCCATCATCCAATTGCAAAAAATAACCTCCGATTTGTTGACTTGATCTTAGCATTTTTCTTTAGTAAAAGACCTGAAAGCTTTTTTTCTGCTTCCCTTATAACAGTTTTTTTATTTTTAACGTGGATTGTAGTTTTAGCATGTTTTTCGAGGTCTTTAATTTCACCCTTACCAATGAATAGCTTTTTAGAGCATAATTTACAAAAGGCTGTACCTTCTGATCCACTACTTTTTAGCCAGCTTAACTTTTTCTCCCACCAACTTTTATAAGATTGCTCATATATTTTTTGTAGGCGTGATTTTTTCTTGTGGGAAGAGGTATCAAAAACAGAACTATCTGAATCTAACATCTTACAAAGTGAAATCACTCGATTTACTAAAATGATACATATAAAAAAGGTTTCGATTAAAATGTTAAATAAATTAAAAAAAAATTTGACACGCATGATATACGACTACCGTTTAAACAACGTTTATAATTTATTTTATTCCTAGAAAAATTTTCAAAGTAAATTAAAAAATATGAATAAAAATGCTTGCAAAGAGAATTAAGCCATTTTTGATTTTTTACTTGAACAATAGTGACAGCTTACTGCCTGGCAACGAAAAGTTTAATAAGCTCTTTTTTCGATAAAAGAAAAAAAATTATTCATAAATTTAGTGGCAAAAATCCGTAGAAAAATCCAAACTAATACATTTATTTTGAATCCACTGTATCATTTCATTAGAATTGTCACTTTGAGTTAAAATTTATATTTAAGAATCGTCAACAATGATTAAATTTTCTACAAAGTCTACATAGAAATATTTAAACTAAGCTTAGCTCTCTTTGGCTATTAGGCCATGGAGATGCTCGAACCAAATAACTTCTTTTTCTGCACAACTGTATTGATTATACAGCTAATTTTTTTACAATTTGTATAATTATACGTAAACGCAAAATAAACTACTTCAATAAATGTATAGGTATAAATAGATTTTAATTCAAAGTAATCAATATCGAACTTCGATTAGTTTTGAAACACATGTTTGCTAAAAAAAATAGAAAGTCTCAAACTGCAATATTTAATTTATTAAACGTTTGTTTAAAGCATTACCCCCAACCAGCTTTTAAAATATTGTTCAAAATTAATCAGGGCACCAGAAAAAAATTAATTTTCTTTGAATACATTAATTATTATCTTTTCAATAAGCTCACGAAATTTTTAATTAAATTCAGATAAGATTAGACAATCAGTCTAGATATAATGTGTCCAATATTGTTTAAAAAAAGAACATTTCTCTTCCAAGAAATTGAAATAAGAATATTTAATCGCAAACATTTATTATTTAAGTTTCGAATAGCGGGTGTTGGAGCTACTATCAGTTTATTTTCAATAAACGAATTATTGACTCACATTAATTTTTCAAGGAACTATATGTGGGTATTTAAAGCAATGTATCATGTTTCTATTGAGCTGAGGGAAAAGGGCCTGTAGTCTTATGCCAAAGGGGAGAAATGGCTTCTCGCCCACTCCCTCGAATAAACCGAATATGGGACCGATATACAACTCCACATATAATTGCTTTTTTCATTTTCTCTACCTTAGCAGTAATAAAATCATCGTAACAATAATTTCTTCGTTGTAGTGCTCAGCTAAATTTAGAAATGAAATTTACGAGTCACTGTACACCTTATCCCGCTGTTTACGGTATCCTGTAGTTAGCGTACTGCATTTTTCATCACCTTCGTGATTTTTTTTCTATTAAAATTGATTTAATTATCTATCATTTTTTAAATCTTTTTGTTTTCATCACATACAATTTGGCAGACTTAAAACAGCGTTTCGGAGCCAGAGAATTAATCCCACTGATAGGCAACTGGAAATCTTAAAATTAAAATCAATGGGACTTTACGTTTGAGTTCTTAAGAAAAAGTGCAGCAATAATAATGATGATGATTTATATGTAACTTATTCAACTGAAGAGTTAGTTAAAAGAAGAAGCACATCTATTAACTTTGCAATGCGCGTTGGAGTTTAATCGTCTTCTTTGTGCTTCATGCGTTTTAATTTAACTAAGTAAAGAAGCCTTCTTTTTTGCATATTTTTCAGCACCTTGTAAAAATGAGAGATGTAAAACCTTAATTTTCACCAATTGTTATCCCTTCCTCTAATTTTGATTTTCTACAATTTTAAAATCCTTCGCTCTATTTTTTAGTTTTTACACATTATATTGGTATTAACCAAAATTGCATAAAAGCCGCTTTAAGACCTTTTTTATGAATCTAAAAAAATCTCCCTTCCCCAAATCACAACCTGTGCGCCCTAAATGTTAACCATGGCAGTGCTCTAGCGAAACATGGCGACGCAATATCATGAGGACACATACCCAAGGTTATAGGATTCTTCTAGCAGAAAATCATTCTAAACTTGTAATACTATTTTTTGTCTACGGAGTGGTTAGAAGGTGATCGGATTTGCGTAGACAAAAAAAGTACTAAAATTTAGAATGGAACTATAAGATAAAAGTAATTTATGAGTATTTACCTTTTCAGCTTTTATTTCAAGATTGAATTTTCTGAAGATTTTTTTAATTTTATCAAAACTTTGTGAATAACCTAAAAGTCTATAATCTTTTATTTTCCTTAAAAGATAGCTGTATATTTAATTAGAAATTATCTGGCAATTAATCATTCTTACCTCCTGTGTATGCCTAGGATAAACCTTTGTGATACATATACTCTCTGTTGGTAACTCATTTAGGAACAAAAAATGATCTTATACTGGTAGTTTAACCTAAAATTAGATCATATTTACACTTATTCGCATAATATATATGATGGAGATATAATTTTAGAATTAAGTTGCGAAGTCTACAATCTTCTTTCATGTCTCGTATCGATGGTAAAGGATAAAAATTCACCCATCAAAAGAGACGAGTGCTTAGAAAACCTAAAGTCTTCGTCTCCAACATTCAGCTCTACTAAAGCCAACAAGAAATTGCAAAGTAAAGCCAGCTACAAGGATGACTCCTATTTAGATTTTTTATTCGAAGAGAATTCTTCGCATGATGACAAAGACTTCATCCCAATTCAAAAAACGTCCCCTTCGCATACATATTTTGCTTCAGAAATATCTCCAATTTTTAAATCTCATAAAAGAGCTCACACCGCTAGTGCGATTCATCCACACAACCATTCAAAAAATGTAAGCCAGAAAGATAGTTGTGTTGAGATTCCTACTTTGAATTTGCCTAGCAATTCAAGCGCAGGAAGAAAGTTTTGTGGAAAGGTTCTAAAGTTTTCCAATAATGTTGTTGATGACCTTGAAGATATCTTTACCAGTGAAAATGGGCAGTTGTCACGAAAAACCAATCAAAGCTCATTTGTTTCCTCGAATAAGTTATGCTTACCTTTCTGGCCAATATGCTGCTTCTTTTTGCCTTTTAAAAGCATTAATCATTTGCACGCATTTATCTTGATGATTCGATTATTTTCAAGCAACGCGCAATTTATAACCTATTTACACTTTTTTCCCTTTCATCAAAATAATCATTCTGAGTTTGGAGTTCATGCTTTGCTACACAACACCTACCGTATTTTGAAGTTCATAAGTCTTGAAATTCTCTTTCTACTTTTTTTGTTGAAATTGTATTTAAAAAAATCAGCGCAGTTTAGTTTGTATGCTATCCATCCTTTCAAACTTTTTTCAATGGCCAGAACTAGTAAATATTTCATTCTTAAAAAGTACCATTATAAAAATATAATGTTTCACAGTGTCATACAAGAAATCTATGTCCTACTGCAGCAAGGAATCGTAAATTTAAATGCACTTTATTACGAAAAGTGTAACCTCGATTTTCCTTTTCAATTCCACTTTCGCCAAAAGCTTTGTTCAATTTTTTCCTCAGATATACTCTATAGTTCCTACCTTTTGAGTTTTGAAAATCTTTCAGCCTTTATGGAACAGACCTTCAAAGACTTTACTAATAATAAAAGCATGGATAATTTAAAAGTGGCCGATTATCTACAATTTACGCATGAAGTCGAAGTAAAAAATATAACTTATTGCGGGTTTTCTAAAGGCTTCTTACTTGAAAAAAGGCGCCTTCCATCACTTAATAATAGCTCTAAAAATAATTCTCTATCATACCAACTCGCGACACCGAGTAACTGCGCACTATACAAAGAAACGACGTTTAATCTGTTTAAAACAGCGAATGGAAACGAAATTAATATTTCTGCATCCTCAATTAAAAAAGCCAGGCAGCTTTTGGCAAAGTTTAAGTGTGATAATAATAATAATTTAAGCAATATAATACAAGTCAATTCTATAATAGTGAATCCATCAGTTAAAAATGAAATGTTAGTTTGTGAAGAAGAAACCGAAAACAAGAGAGATAAAAGGTCAATGAAGTCTCATAAAATTTGTTCGATGTTTCAAACAGCTTCTGGGAAAGATGTATCCATTTCACAAAAATCTTTGATGAAAGTGAAAGAAATCCTGTCAACAGTAAAAGAAAAACCCATTCAATTTTGCGGAGATGTGTCTCGAATTATCGAAAAGAGTTTCGGTGATTCTTTAAGTGGAACAGCAAAGGAAGAAAGAAAGTTGCTAAGTTTCTTTAAAACTGCTGGTGGAAATAGTGTAAGTGTTTCACATGATGCTTTGCAAAATGCAAAAGATTTTTTGAAGATCGAAAAGAAAGAACATACGTGTTTTTTAGACAAAGATTGTAGAACATTGAAACCAATGAAAGAATATTATTGTATAAATGACAATAAAGCAGCAGTTAAAATAAACATAGGCGAACATTCATATAATTCGAGTGCTATTGGTTCACCATTTCAAACAGCTTCTGGAAAACAAGTTTCAATATCTCCTGACTCTTTGATTAAAGCCAAAGAAACTCTATCAACGGTAGAACCGAAACTATTTCACAGTGGTTTCGATATAATCAGTATTTCTAAGAATAGTAAAAAAAATTACTTCAGTAGTGAAGCAGAAGGCAAAGAAAATAAGCGTATGTGTCTGTTTAAAACAGCTAGTGGAAACAATGTGTGTGTTTCCAATGATTCTTTAGAAAAGGGTAAAAATCTTTTAAACTTTAAAACAATGAAAGATTCTCCAGATGAAAAATCTGAAAGAGTAAAGCAAGTTAATCAAAGTTGTAATGACGATAGAGAAAAACTTGAGAATGATAGCGGGAAACAATCATTTAATTCTATTGATATCTCCAAACTGTTTCAGACTGCTTCTGGAAAAAATGTTTCTATATCACATAAATCCTTAATAGAAGCTAAGGAAAAATTATCGAGATTAGATTCTCAGCCCTTATTACAGTCTTTCGATAATAAATGTATTTTGGATGAAAGAAGGAATCATAAGAAGGGAGATATTAAAAATGAATCCAGTTTGTTTAAAACAGCAAGTGGTCACACTGTTAGTGTATCCAAAGATGCCTTAGAGATATCTAGAAATTTGGTAAATCAAAATACTCAAGTTTTATCAGACTCGTTAAATCAAAAAATGGATGCAGCGTATCAAGTTTTTGATGAAGGACGAGGGACATGCTTAACGAGTGTGAATAAAAAGGTTTGTTCTTGGGCAACTGACGCTGAAGAATTAAAACGTGATTTCGAAACTCATGAAAGCATGGATGAATTCATCAGTCTTAACCCCAGTCTTTTCAATGAAGGCTTTCTTTTTTGTGAATTGAATCAACCTTTTTTGAAGTCACGACCAAATCCAGCTTTACAGAGGGAAGGAAATTCATTGAGTTCTACAAACTTTAAAAGAATTAGCGAGCAAATAAAATCGATACCACCAGAAATTTTATTTAGTGATAGCGTGAATGACCAAAAGGAGATTTTAAAGGAAATCATTCAAAACGAGAAAAGGAGTAGCAAAAAAAGTGATTATGGTTTTTTAATAAAATTGAAACGGTTATTGAGAGAAAAGAAGAAATTAGTTTCACTCAAAAATTTGAAGATGCAAAAAATGTGTCTTCCCTTTTGTCACTCTTTTTGCGATTTGCCAAAGTATGAGTTGGAAGTGAGCCAGCTTGAATTAAGAGAAAGTAAAGGAGTCGTGTCCTACGCTTTTAGTGAAGGAATCAGGATTGATTTAAAGAATTCAGAAATCAATATTCCTTCTTATTCTTTCGATAAGGATAAATTCCACGATCTACTCTGTCAACTTTCAGGTGTTGAAAAGTGTCAAATTTCTATTGAATGGACGCAGAATCACTACTATTTCATTATATTGAAATTGTTATCGTATGAAAGGATGTTTCCCCAAAATTTTACATCTACAGCCTTAACACCCGACAATATTTTATCTCAGCTAAGATATAGGTATGACTGTGAAGTTGAACGATGTTGTAAAAGTTGTGTTGCTGCTATTCTTCAAGGTGATTCCCCCTCCTTCCTACCAATGTGTTTATTTATAAATAGGATTGACTGTCAGGTGAACCAATCAAACTGCTTGATCTGGTTGAGTGATGGCTTTTACTGTATTAAATGTGTTTGTGATCCGGTCATAAGTTATATGATTTCAAGAGGCAAACTATTTCTTGGTTGTAAAATAGTTTTGTGTGGTGCTCAATTTTGTGGAACACACTGCGCTCCCTTAGAACAAAATGAGGACGTGTGTCTTAAGATATTCTGCAATTGTTTAAGAAGAGCAAGATGGTGGACGAAGTTGGGATTTTTAAAACTGAAGCAGCCTCCATCATTTCCAATTCATTCCATTTTACCTGATGGCGGTGTTGTATACTTCCTACGCTTCAAAGTTCACCGAATATACCCCCTTTCTTTCATTACCAAAAAATCTAATAAGTCTTCCGATCCTAAATCGTGTGTAGGGAAAAGCCGAGTTTCCGTTGAAAGAGGGGACTTAAGCGAAGATGAGTTTCCTCCTCCTGTTCCACTTTTAACACTGCGTATCAACGATGGATCGTGTACGAATGGAGTCATTCTCAACATATGGCGAGTGGACGAAGAAGCTCTTTCTTGGCTAAAAGAAGGCCAGGATTACGACGCCTATCATTTATTGGTATCCAAGGATTTTACTTCCTTTCCTCCTATCAAATTGAGTACGGGGAAGCAGACAAGAATTCAACCAAGTGCTGAAAATAATCTTTTCTCCAATTTTACTTCGCGAACAGCCATTTCGGATTATGCTATGCTTGACCAATTGTCGAATTGTTGTGAAGTTGATGTAATTGGTTGTGTAACGTTGTTCATTGGAGAAAGATTACTCTACTTATCTAGCAAGAGTATGCAGTTCATTTGCATAAAAATGAATTTGACTCGATCGAACCAATCATCTCTTTCTTCAGCATCATTTGCGAAAAATTTAAAACTAGGAAGTTTGATTGGTGTTTCTAATTTAGAGGTCTGTTGTGAAAAACGTTCTGGCATTGATTGTGTTTTAAATGCATCTTCACATACAACATTTTCATCAAATCCAAGACAGGAGTATATGAGGTCTGCGCTCAAAAAGTTTGAATATGATATCCTTGATAAGACTTATTTTTCTTCCATGTCACAGATAAAGCTCAAATCGGTTTTAGCCAATCAAATTGCTCGAATCTCAAGCTTTTAAATTATCAATCTTCAAAAACTTTGTACTCTATGTTTAATACACTGAAAATCGTCTATCTAATTTATATAAATCTAATTTTTACACACTTCGTTAACTAGTCTTCTTTTCCTCAATGGAAAAGTTAATAATCTTTAAAGAATAAATATATTTTGAAATAGTAAATGTTCTTCAATCATCGTAAGAATATTGAATTTATTAAAAATCAGTTTATTTTTGGAAAAAAACCGTATCAATTTAACACAAACATTTGTATAGAACATGAATAAATAATTGAATACAAATTCATTTGCTTAAATTCAAAACAAAAATGTGAAATACAAAAATTTATTTCAACTTTTTTTGAACTTCTTGGAGTTTGTTTCAGAAAAGAGGTTAAAATTATCATTGAAGCTTTTCTTTGATCTCTAAAAAAATATAAAATTTGGTAAAAAATATTTAGTTAATCAGAAGGATACAGATGATTAAAATCGTACTACTAGTGAATATCTTAACGTAGATAAAAAAAATAGGCCTCAATTGCTAATTTCTATCGCAATTCATATTGTTCTGGATGAGTAGTAAGCGCTTTGAAAAGAATTCAAATGATGCAGGAAGATTCAGAATTTGAATTAAACGCGTAGAGCAGGATCAAGCCGAAAACCCGGAAATTGCGCTAGTATCGAATTATAGGAACGTATAAAAAGGAGGAAACATGTTATCGTTATTTTTACCTTGCATAAAATCAATTAATCTAACATCTATTCAGGCTCACAAGCAAGGACTAATGCCTCTTCAAAGAACGCACTCTTAGAGATAACAAACTTGTACACGTGGAGGGAGACACTCTAGAGTGTATGATAATGCGCTTATTAGTATTTTGCCCATGCTCAAAAATCATTAAGGGTGGACTTGCATAACGCTAATATTAGTATCTTGAGCTTGAGATTAGTGAGTTTCTATTTTTTGACGGTGGGACTCGAGCCAAATCCCCATTTCTGGCTACGTGGCTTGGTAAACATGAGGTGATTTCAAAATTGAGGGCCACGCTGAAAGTAAAACACAATACTTTCAACAGCATGACCTCTACCTCAGTAGTCTAACGCAACGGGCGACAACACTTCCTACATTAGGAAACACTGGTCTTATAGTTTGAATCCTTGCAAACCACTGAATCAAAACTTCGTTATTTTTAAAAATCTACATTTAAATAAAAATATGCGCGGGAATAAATAAAAAAATATTTTTTAGATACGCATTGAAAACATACTTAAAATAAATCGGGTAAAGAAAAATGGTACAAAATATTAATTTATAAGGAGGATGCTAAATGTGGACTACTAAGTGTAAACACCGACCACTCACTGGCTAGCTAAACAGGACGCTCAAAAGTTTTTTAGTGAATGAGAAGGCCATTAATCCTTTAGACCAGGGATGTCCAACTAAAACAAGCAGCGGGCCATTTAGAAAAGTTATTGGACACGGTCGGGCCGCACCTATTTAAAAAAATAACAATAATTTTTTTATAAAATATTTATCAGAAACTTTTTTATCCTGATTACTGATTATCACAATTTTTATGAAAATTAAACATAAAATGAGTAGTTAATTGAAAGAGTTATTTTTATTTATAAAAGCTGTCTCTCACTTTTACAAATAATTCAAATTCAAATTTTTCAAATGAAAACATTGGGATTAATGTGTCAATACGCTATTTTATATTAAGTGAATTAATACTTGTAATCTATTTACAGTTCACTTGTATCATTGAGAGCTTCTTTGACATCTTTTGTCTTTTGCCAAAACGTCAATTTGTGGTTTGATTTTATTTGATGCAGCTATCCGTAGAGAAGATTTTAAGTTTTCATCGGTCAGTCTTGTGCGCAAATAATTTTTGTTAAGCTTCATCAGTGAAAAAAATTTCTCGCATTTATACGTACTCCCAAACATACAAACTATTTTTTTGACCAAATGAATCAGCTTTGGAAACTGGCTTCCATCAAGACTTGAGTAGAATTTGGGAATACCCAAAGTTTCAAACGTTTTCTTCAGCATGGTATTGCATTGAAGATCAACTATTTCCATTTGAATATTTTCATTCAATTGACTAACGTCGAAATTGAAAGGATCTACAAATAACTCAAAATCAGATTTTAATGATTTGAGGTCTTTGAATCTTCTATCGAATTCATTGAAAAGAACATCAATGTAATCAACACATTCTGATAAAGCCTCTCCATTTATTACAAATAGAGATTTTAAAAAAGGAAAATGTTCCAAATTTTTCATTTCTAGATCTTTTCTCCAAATTTTTAATTTTATCTTGAAAGCAGTTACATTATCATTCATTTCAACTATCATACTTGTTTCTCCCTGAAGTTTTAAATTCAAAATGTTCAGATAAAAGTTAGAAAAAATTTGTTTAAGCTCCAATGATATTTTAAAAATCATAATCCTATCTATATTTTGATAGAAACTTAAAGTTTTTATAACAAATTTGTTGAAATTTTTATAAACTAATATCTATATAATTTAACATCAACCTTATCTCATTTTCTTAGAGGGCCGCATGCGGCCCGCGGGTTGGACACCCCTGCTTTAGACTGTCAATGATAGACAAGAGTAATTAAAAAGCTGCGATAAAAAACAATTTTCTGATACACGAGTATATCGAGGCGCTCACCCAACCTTGTCAAAAATTAAATGGGATCCACAAAAGGTCGAATATTATTTTGAAAAGTATTAAAAGAACCTTTTTCTTCTGATCCTTTTTGATGGAATTGTAATCGCGTATTAACTCTTCCAAGTCTTCCCTATCGCGCCTTTTTTTAGCTTTACACCGCTCTGCCCTCGTGGTTGTTTCTCTTCGAATGTCCAGATGCTTTTTCCCATTTTCTTCTTTTGCCTATACCAAAAGTAATTATGCGTATAAAATTCTATCTTCTGTATTCACAAATGTTAGGGTATTTTATGCTGTAATCAGGATTTACTTTTAACTGTATCAACTTTGTTAAGAAGAGGTCATTTGTAGTGTGATAAATTTTAAGAGAAATCGGGATTTAAGAGACCTTAAATTTTGTTGTAATAAAGTTTTTTATAAAGACGTTCACCTGCTTTGATTATTCTTTCTATTTTTATTTAAATATCACCATTTTGGTCAAATAAATTTGTATTTTTGAAATAATTCATAGTTTGGAAAATCAGGCGTAATTTTATTTGTATTTGAAAAAAAGAAAAACTTTTTAAATACATCTCTATAATTTCAAATAAAATCAACCTTGCTCGTTGAGGCCTAAAATCACAAAGGCTATACCAATATATGCAGGCATTCAGAGCAAATTAACCCATTTACGACCAATGTTCCTATTTTGGAACATAAGTAATTTCATCTTCGTCTGCTTTTTTCAATGAATTTGAATATAAATCGTCTGCGTTTTTTTAGATATCGTCTGCTTTGCTTGGTCTTAAATGGGTTAACATTGACTAGTAGTGACTCAAATAAGAAATGGAAGCTGGAAAAGTCTTCAGACCAGATAGATGTCAATTAATGACTTTAATGTTTATCAGATTTAACACTAAGAATAGCATAAGTTAAAATGTGATAATTATGATTATTGAAAAGTTTCATGCATTGTGACAATGGTATTTTGTTTTCATACTTTTGAAAGCAAAAAATATATTTTATTATTTTTATATGAAAAATATTAGCACTTATTTTTCTAAAAAGTGAAGATATACTTTTCCCTGAAAATTGTTAGAAACTATGCGATTAACTCTTTTTATCAATGGTAATTTAACATGTTTTAGATAATACATAAAAAAATTCAAGGAATACTAAATACACTCAACTAAAACTATTCAAAATAATACTGGTATAATACCGAAAATCTTCATATTTCTTCCTTATCAGTGTTCTGTCAAAACTACTGGAGACAACCTCTACATAGAATATTTTTATAGTATACATTTAACCTTCGCCTTACAGCATTTTTTGTTGTAGCATCGTTTACAGGGATATACCATTTTACTCCGCATTTATTTCAACAACTATGATAAAGATTACGCACACTTATGAAATCTATTTTATCGGTTTTGTTCGTTGTATGCCAAGTAGCATACAGGTTATTCACTAATATCAAATAAATGGTTTGCTTTCATCTATGATAGCAAGATGAAAAATATCAAATAGTAAACAATTTACTATTTTATCCATATGCGCGTTACATCAAACCATCATCAAGTGAGAAAAACCTTGAAATTGTTCTAATGAAGCTGTATATCATATGTGTACAACGTACATTTATTGATTTGTGACAACTGCTTGATCAAATGTTATTTTCCTTTTTTGATTCCATTTCTTTTCACTAACTTTTTTCTTTACTTGTTTTGTTTTTCAATACCTCGTCATTTTTATTTGAAAACTTCTGATTGTCAGTTTCTACCTCATTGAAATGGAATCCTCTTCATTGAGCAGTTTTATGGAGGAGACAAGCGATTCTTTTTTTGATGACGACAGCGAATCAAGTTGTTTTCAAGAAAGTGATACAGATGAAAATTTAGCCTGTGCTGATGAAATAGGTTATAGCTGGGAACCTTTTAGTAGTACTAGGGGCAGAGCTCAATCTGAAAATATAAGGAATACTTCGATTTCTCCCAGTGGTCCTAAAGGATTAGCACGTAGTGAAAAAAATATTCTAAAAGTATTCAACTTGTTTTTCACTTTTCAATTGGTTCATCATATTTATCATCATACAAAGTTGAAAATTGAACTTAATTTTAAGTAAGAAAATTTAAATTATTTTAACATTTTTGTTAAAAAGTGTATACGTATGTGGTTCTGTCTTTTGCTTGACCTACGTGTCCATGCGGGCGCTCTTTGAGTTTTAGATGTGTGTGTGTGTGTGTGTGTGTGTGTGTGTGTGTGTGTGTGTGTGTGTGTGTGTGTGTGTGTGTGTGTGTGTCGCAATGCGAATGTGGTATAAAACTTATACTTTTTTTTAGGAAAACTAATCCTAAACATAGTAATTTGAGGCACTGTTATGAAAAGTTTGAAGTGCATCATATTCTTTCCTATTTTGCTTGCTTACTACATATTGGCGAATGCCTAGATCAAAAAGTTGACATTTTTAGACTTTTTAGTGAAACTTGTGGTTCACCTTTCCTAAAGGCTTCTCTTGGAAGAGAAATGTTTTTTCTAATACACTTTTTCCTTTCTTTCGATGATAAAAGAATTAGGAACACAAACGACAAACTTGCGCCAATACGATTCTTACACGACCACTTTTATGAAGTCTTTGGTAAATACTGGACCCCTGATGCTGCCGTAACTATTGATGAGCAGCTTGTTAGTTTTAGAGGAAACTTCAACTCAAAGATTTACGACCCGAAAAAACCGGGGCATTATGGTATCAAGGTGTACCATATAAACGATTCGCAAAGTTTTTATTACCTGAAACCTGAAGTATATATTTCAGGGTTAGAAGACCGCAGCTACTTCTCAGCTTCTTCTATAGTGAAACGACTTGTTTCTGATGCAAATTTACCTGATGGTATTGGTATTTTCATGGATAGATTCTTTACCTCTCATGACATAGCTAAATGGGCCCTCGAAAAAAAATACACGATATGTGGAACGGTGATGTCTACGAAACGATTTATACCAAAAGTTTTACAACCGAACTATATGAAAACTCTCAAACTACAAGAATGCGAAGCTCGTGTAGTTTATTCGAAAGAAGCTTCTCTTTCTGCATACATTCCGAAACGACACGCGAAACGAAATTTCAAAGTAGTCTATATTTTATCATCACAACATCGAAAAAAAGTTGAAATTACTGCAACTGCTGGAAAACCTGAATCTATGATTGAGTACAACAAGCATAAATGTGGGGTGGATGTTGGAAATAGAATGTTGAAGCAATACCGTAGTTATAAACCCTGTAGAAGATGGCCAATGGCTTTGTTCAGTAACTACCTAGATATGTCTTGCCTAAACTCATTTATTATATCCAAATTCAATTCACCTCAAGATTTTCCTTCTATAAAGAGTGGAGGAAGAAAAATTTTCATAAAAAAACTTTGCCTATTATTATCAGAAGAAGCTATGAAGGCTAGATCAAATCTGCCCCAAATAAACCTGAAAACTAAATCGCTTTTAGATTTTTATGGCTTCTCACAACAAACTTCAACTGAAACTTCTTCGGCCAGAGGCTTTTGCTTTTTATGCTTACCCAGAAAAAAACGAAGTACCCGAAAATGTTCAAAGTGCTCACATCAAACTTGCAAACTGCACTTTCAGACTGTAATAAACCTTTTGTCCTCAAAATCAGTTTGAAATATAGTTTTGTTTGCAAATGAAACTAATTTTTAGCTAGTTAGTAATTTCTTCATTGAGTTTTTTTTTGACAGGGTGTTTCATGCAAGGGAAGTAGAAACTTCCATATCTGCACTGATGAACTTTTTATGATAAGTCGATGGCATCGCCGGGATTCGAACCCAAAGGCTTTAGATCCGTAGGCGACGCCTCTACCTATCAGCCCACCAGCCCTCAAAGAAAAAGTTTTTCCTCAAAGAAAAATGTAGTTTCATGAGAAAAACCAAGATAATTCAACTTTCCAAACTATAAATTCTAATTTTTTGCTTCATTAATGAAAGTAAACAATCTAAATTAAATTTACATGATAAAGTTAGATCAATTTTAATGAAAAATTTTTTCAAATTATTATCTTAAAGTTTATTGTGGAGTAAATTGCCATATGTCTGTAAAATATTTTTATAGTATACATTTAATAACAAATAAAATGCTTTATTCATTAAGAATAAAAAAATAAATTAGTTCTCATTTTCTAAGGAAACCTATATATTTGTTTAATCAGTAACTTTATAAACCAACGACAATAAAGCTGAACAATAGAAACATTACAATGTCAATTTTATTTTAACAAATGTATCAAAAACTAATACAATACTCTTTGTTCCTCTAAGGCAGTGTCTGGCAACCTTTCCATCCTAAGTAGCCGCCATATTACGCACCCATTTTGCAAAAAAACAACAACCTGTAGCGCCACAAAAAAATTTATTTTTTATATAAACTTACAAAAATGCAATGTACCATAAGCACAATTTTTGAAATTAATCTTTAACCAATGGAAAATGAGATTAAGAAATATCCTTTTTTTGTTACAATTAAATTGAAATTAATGCGATTTTTGTTTCTCAAGTTCATTGCAATTTTTCTATGTCGGCAGCATAAGATGTAGTTTTCATTTTGACAAAAGCTTGTAAATTTCATCTGTGAGACGAGAAGGATAATAATTACATTTGATAAAGTTCATACTTGAAAAAAACTTTCTCGCATAAATATGTTGAGCCAAATATAGATAATATACCAAATGCTAACTTTTTCGTGTTTATGCATGAGTCAGGAAGAGAATTCCAACTTTCAAAAATGAGTTTTCCCTCTTTTGGCCACACAGTAGTGGCTCAATTAAATTTAGAATAATTTTGGATGCGAGTTTTTTTAAAATTCCGTAACCTCTTCCAAAAAGTTATTTCTCTTATGAAAGTTCTTCTATTCAACCGAAAATTTTAGTAAAATTTTTTAATGAGTTTTTGAATATTTTCTTTTGAAGCTGAAGTTTCAAGTTATTTAAAGCGGATCATTTTAAACAAAAGTGTCGCATCAACATACTTTATGGTTTGGTTTCAATTTCCATATTTTCTCGATCCAAAAGGTGAATTTAACCCATGGCCAAGCAAAGCAGACGATATATAAAAAACGCAGACGATTAATATTCAAAGTGATTGAAAAAAGCAGACAAAGATGAAATTATTTATGTTCCAAAATAGGAACATTGGCCGTAAATGGGTTAAGTGAGTGCACTTTTGATTTTAAAAACTAAGTATTTTTGGTTTGAAAATTTATTTTTACAAACTTTAACTCAGGAATATTGATAAGAAAATATAGTTATACTTTATTAATTTGCTTCAGTTTTTTAAATTTTCAGGTAATTTAATTAAGAGAGAAAGAAATGAAATTGGTATAAAAAAATCATTAGAATGAAGGAATTATTATTCCAAAGAAGACATAAAATGCAAAAAAAATGAAGAAGAAAAAAGGATATAATTTAATATTTTACATTTTAATGAAAAAATAAGGAAATTTTCTGTTTGATTTTAATTTCGAACATGAAATAAAACTTATTTTGTTTATCCAGAAAACTCGTCTTAAGAAAAAATGTCTCACAAAACAAAGTCGTTCGGATTATTGAGGTTCAACTGTATTTGAGTTGAATAAATTAAAAATTTCTCATCAAAACAACATTAAATTTTTTTACACGAAAACTATATTCCTTTATATATTTTGAATTTTTTTGCAAATGACAGATGTTTAAAATTAAATTCAGATTTGTTGTGACAATTTTAGGTTACAAAAATGATTAAATCCAAAAAGGAAAAGTTTATGAAGAAAATAGAGACTTTAATACAGCTTGGACTAACTTGTTTGCTTTTTTGTTGCTAATGATACTGGCTTACCTGTGTGTTTGATATGTGACGAAAAGTTATCGAATAATAAAAATTGAAATGTTGAAAGACATTTTAGAAACAAACACATCGATTTTGCTACAGCGGATGAAAGAAAAATGGCAGTTACGGAACTTAAAAATAAAGTCGAAGTAGACAAAACTTTTTTCAAAAACTGGATTACAACTCCTCATTCAACTACATCAAGTTTTGTCGCAATTCAAGAGATTGTCAAAAGAGATAAGCCGGTTACAGACTGTGAGTTTTTGAAAGAATCTTTTATTAGAATATCAGAACAGCTTTTTTTGATTTTAAAAACAAAGAAAAAATCAAATAAAGGATAAAAGAGATATGCCTATATCTGCAAACACTGTCAGACAGAAAACATTACTTGTAAGCAAATTAATGACATCGTTTTGTCCCATGGATTTTCAATTGCTTGTGATGGATCAACTGATTTAAGAGATTTTAAGCAAGTTTCTTTGATGTGTAGATATGCAAACATTTTAAAACAAATATCGCATTCATTTCAAATTAATTGTTTTTATCGTTTTTGAAAAAATAAATTGAAACAAAAAAACCATATTTCTAGTTTTAATTTAAAATCTTGGTTAAAAATGTATTTCCAAAAGTTGTGCTTATATGGTACACTGCACTTTAGCTATTACGGGGGTTTGAGCAGGGTTTGTTAGAATCGATGACACGAAGTCTTGGACCCGATCGAGCATCAAACCGCCTTCTTTGCTCATAGTTCCATACAAACATCCCAACTGTGCCTTATATACTTGAAGGTATCTTTATTTTTAAATGTAATGATAATTTTCACTTATGTCTTGATGGAAACTAAAAATGTCGGAAAATATAAATGTTACCAAGAAATTAAACATAATAAAATTCTGCTATACTTTTTCCTTTAGTTATTAAAAAGCATAATACCAATGTTTTAGAAGTTTTTTCTTTTTTAGCAGACTCAAGTTTTACAAGTCTTTCCTTTTCAGCTTGAGCATCTTTAAAAGGAATGGCAGAGTAGTTAATTTTGAGAGGAATGAAGATATTTCGCAGTTCTGCTCCTCTTCGGCGCAGTTCGGGCATATTCGGGAGATGGAGAAGGCCATAAGCGGTTGCCACTTCCTCAACACTAAGTTCTCGCAGTCGGAAAACGATGTTACAGCGAATTTCGGAGTACGCACGCACCGTGGAAACAAAGGCCTTCAGACTCAGTAGGTAGAGTGATCGATCGCATGCCAGAGCTTTTCTGAAGTCTGCGCTCACGTCCAGTTCACATTTCCTATTTAAAAATGTTTAGCTTTTTGAATTAGACGAACATTTTGTTAAAATCCTTTTTCACATTCCTTCTACCCAAATTAATTCAATGGCATTTTTTAATCTTTTCAAGCTCAATGGGGCAGTAGCGACACAACATACAATAAAATAATCTCTCGTGAATTATATTCAAAATAATTCATTTAAAAAGAAAAAGTTACTCACAGCATCGATGTTTCAAGTAACGAAACTGTTAAAGAAAAATTAATTAAGGCCGAATTGTGTTTAAAAATAAAACCGATTTCTGAAGTCTAACATTTTGCAGATTCTAAATTACCGCAAATTCGAAAAATAAAATATACTTCTTTCATTGTTTTTTTATTTCTAATATATAAATAACAAATTTTTTATTAATTCATTTTTCAATAAAAAATTTAAAAAATTCTTAAGGGTATTTTCCCATAAAAATTGTAGATTTTTTTTTGTAAAATTTTAGCTTTATTTTTGCTATAAAGTCTAAAATTTGACATCTTTGGCCAATTTTTAACTGCCCTACCAAGTCAATCAAAAGTGCATTATTTTTTGCATGCATCAAAACACTTCTAAAAATAGAGCGTGATTTAAATTCAAAACTTTTTATGTCAAAAATGAGGGTTTCATCAAAAAAGGTCATTTTTAGGAAGTTTTAAATCTTTTTATTGTTTTCTTTTACTGAACCTTTTTTTTTATAAGCAACTCCATTTTGTGTATCAGGCCTGAAGTTTCTTAGCATTATTTTTTAATTAAATTATAACATTTTATTTTTATTATAAACATAACAATTAAATCAACTCAAAATGAGTCTTATAACACGATGTCTACAATTCCAAAAATTTAGCAACATGAGGCCTGAGGGTTGCTAAACAATTTCCTTAATTTTTGACCCGATTTCAAGTCTGAATCTTTATCAAATCGGGCTTATAGAAAAAAAGGTGTTCACGGAAAATTTTCGCAAAAGACAGAAACTGGAAGGATGAAAATGTATCACATCACTTTTTATTATTTTTATTCAGAAAAGGATTTTTAGTTTTAAAAATTATCTCTGAAAAGTTCAGCACTTTTACTTAATGGAAAGAAATTGAGCGCGAATGTGACCTTTAAGATCATTATATTGTCGCGCTGAATGTAATGCGATTTGAAGTAAATACATTATATTAAGAATATTGATTTTGTGTGTATATTTTTAATGTCGTTTTAACTTATGGCAAAGCATCCTATTTCTTGGTTCTTTTCCTGTCAACCTTGATGATATTCGTGAAGCCACCAAATGGTTCTTTTACAAGTACAGGTGAAAGAAATAAAATGTGATAGGACTTTTAAAGAAAGTTTTTGTAATGATATATGAAAGCATTATTCAAAATTTTTTGAAGTAAATATAACCAAATTCGCAACTTTGGCTACAAAAATATTCCTTCTTTGTTGGCTATTAAACATTACAAAATCAAAAAATCGCAAACGATTAACTGATACTGATGAAAAATGTGCGAGTGATCGATTTATTTGTTGAAATCCGCCTCATTTGTAGGTACGCGTAAGTGGAGATTTTTCTATGGCCTTGTTTATTAACCCTCACAAGACCAGGTATATTAAACTTACTTAGATTCTTTATTTACAATTGCTAGAAAAAATATATATACGATTTGTTATCGAAAGGAAGGCTAAATTAAAATCAAAATGAATGGAAGCAAATTGAGTAATAAATTATTTGAATAATTAGTTTGTTAGTGATCTCATCAAATTTTAGGTTTATTATTTGACTCTCGCGTTGATAAAGTGTTAGCTTTTTAGTGTTGGCATTGTTCCTTATTTTTCTTATATTATTTCTTTCATTTCTGTTTTGTTAAATTTGTGACTCATGAGGACATTTTCAACTTTGACTTTTCAATTCAATTCTTCCTGTTAAATTCTTTTTGAGCTTATTCAACCTTTATTAAAAAATCATCTGCTCTCAAAGACTACTCTGATTTGACTTGCAATGCGCGAACTAAGGTATGGCGTCAATAGATCCTTCACTTATTTGTCTTATTTTTTCTTCATCAATTCACACTACAATTTAAACAACAGCAAATCAAAAAGGTTGGCAGGTCTCAATCTTTTTTGTTTGTAGATCTAAACTAACAAGATCGTGAAAGAGACTTTACACATATGTTTTAGACCTTCAAAAATTGTGGTACTAATTCAGTGTCCGATTCCAACACTCTGATTGCCTACTACTTTTCTTGTAATATATCACATATGATAACAATTGTAATCAACGTTTTAAAATAAGATACATAAATTTTTACAACTTACTATGACAGGCACAAGTGTATAATATATATATACATTGGATGGAAGAGTGAGTGTTTTTGAGATAAGTATATAACAAAATTACGCAAGACTTTGTCTGACATCAAGAGGCAGAGATTGTAAAACAAGTTTTTTGTTGATTTTCATGAACTCAACGAAGGAGATTTCATTTGGTTGAAGAAAAATTAAGGAGCATCCCTTCTTGTCATATCTCGCTGTACGCCCACACCTGTGAATATACGTCTAAAAGAGAATTGGAGGAAAATTGGGGCGGTAAATAGCAAAAAACCTCTGGTGTTGATGGAGGATCAAAGTGAAGGACCCAATGCAAGTCTGGTATGTCGATACCACGCGCGGCAATGTCTGTGCAAAATAAAACTGCGCTTTTGCTACAACTCGAAAATCTGGAAACCATGGAACTTCGCTTGGACGGTGTCAATTTGCGGTGCAAGCAAAACAAAGAAAGATGGGAAGCGAGGTGTGAGCGCATGAGACGGATGAAGTAATCCACGGAATGGCAGTTGCTGAAAAAGACCAACACTTTTGTAACACGCTCTATCAAAAATGTTAGACTTGATAACGAGTTATTCCAAGACCCTTTGAAATACAAATGGGCTTCTGTGGTAAAGTTTTTCCTAATTTAGGCAGTGTGTTTATTCTTTTTTACTTCCTACAACGAGAGCCTAGAAGTTTAGTGGGCTTTTAGTACAGGCTGGTTACCCTCTTTCAGTTAAGATTTCTGCTCGCTCCACAATTTCACTTTTTTTAAGTCATAAAGTCTTTCTAACGCTAATCCTTAGGAAACTTGAAATACGTCATTGTTTCAGTGCATTCTTGCTTTTCTATTTTTTTCTAACTCCAAAACGTTTGTCTGTTATTTTATGCCTGTTTCTCTACTTAAATAATTTGTTTTCTTTCCTTATACTCAAAAGAAGTGTTCAACAAAACATAGAAAACTCCATTTTATATTATAAGCATCGGAGATGGCCTAAGGGATCATACATTGGGGTAAACGAATCTTAGATGCTGCGTATTAAAAAATAGAGCAGGAGGCGTAAAAATTACGACAAGGGGTAGAAACTTAAAAAGTTTGGGGGACGTTATTTGTGTGATCCCTAATGGTCCAAGGGTTTAGACCCAGTGAAACCATAATGTATCAATTAAAGTCGACACAGAACACGCATAATTTGCTAATATATACCGCAATGTGATGCTTGAATCATGATTTCTTTAAAATGAGTTTATACCTTTCTAAAGCACAGCACTGCAAAGTCATAAAGATAATAGAAAAGAATTTAAATAAAAAGAAAAGTATTCGTCTGAATAAATTTTACTTTCCACTTCTTGAGATAGATAGAGAAGGAAGTTGTAAAAAATGTTGACTTTGTCACAACTTTTCGTTTCCAAGAAATAATTAACAAGTCCTAAAGGAAGATTGTTTTGAAGTAATTGACTAGAAATGGGATCAGAGGCATTTTCTTGAGATGGCAGAATTTGATTGACACTAACAAAGGTTGGATTTATGAGTCCTGCTCGGATCAATAAACGAACTTCTTTAGTCTATTAATAAAAATACTGTCTTTACTCCCTCTAACTTCGAAACGATACGTTTAAGGAAATTCTTTTCTATATCCCCAGGATAGCTTAGGAGTATTTTGATTTTTTTTAGTGCAAATAGTTTTTAATTTTGTCGCAATAATGATTTTTGTTCACATGCTGTCATATTTCTCGCCACATTCTTTTACGAAAGAATTTTTTGTACATATAATTTTTACAAAAATTGAAACAATTTTGGAACTATAATGAAAAAAAATTTTATGTGGTCTTTTAATATAATTTGGAAAAGGCGAGATTGAAAATTTTTTAAGTCAATTTTTGATAATTTTTTTCAAAAAGAGTAATGAATTGTATAGAATAGTGTCTACCATCTCTGTACGACGAGAGACTCCAGAGTGAAAATATAATTGAAAATAGTATCCTAAACAATGCACAGAAGCAATTTCTGGCTGAAAGTTGATACCATATCTTAATTGAAAGCTGTAAATTAGAGTCAATGAGGGGGTAAATGTACATGCGAACTAATTTAACCCATTATTCATTGAAATATGTTGAAAATCTACGATAAACAAAAAAAGAAAAATGACTTGTGTAGCGGAATAAAGAGATGTTCGTCTTTGTTTTGGTAGAGAGTCAAGGATTTCATTGATGTCATGCTGAAATCCCAACTCCAACAAACGGTCTGCTTCATCCAAAACGAGGTAGTGCAGGGATTTGAGAGCTTTTGCAAATGTTCTAAGATGACTTATGAGATAGTTTATTCTTCCTGGAGTGCCTATAACGATATTGGAGCCTGATGAATCAAAAGCCAGTTTATCCTTCAAGTGATCCTTTCCTCCAATGAAAGTGGCGTAAGATGGAACTAAGATGTCATTCGACGCGCTGGATTCCGAGTTAGTGATGTCAGGTGTATCCTTTTTGTAGAGACCATATATTAATTCTGCTAATACTGTGGCGATTTGATTGGCCAATTCTCGTGTTGGAGTTATTATCATAACAAAGATCTGCAAAAGAGAAAACTAGAAAAAGACTACGAGTATACACAAAAAATTAGAGGTTATAATTCAAAAATGCAAGTCGAAAATTTGAAAGACAGTATGGAATTTGTCTAATATATAAAGATTGCAAGCAAACAATGTATATTATATAACATTTTCCCCATGTTAACGTGAATCTTTTATATGATGAAAAGAGGTTTGGGAATTTTTTTAATCGATATCTATCTTATTTTGGATTCTGAGTTTGATGGTTGTAGTAGCACCACCTCAAATTGAGGTGAATGACCTGTACTTGAGAGTGAAATTTTGCTAAAAGTTTTTTTATGATATTAAAGTAGACCGGAGGGGTGGGGACGACGACCCCCCCCCCCCCCCCCCCCCCAATAATTTTCTATAAGTAAGAGTTGCTGCTTGTTTATAAAACATGTATGATGATCGCATTATATGATGTAATGATCATTCGAATACATGATAATGTAAGATAGGAGAATAAAAGAGGAAATGCAGGCTTTCGAATCAAACATCATGCCACGCTGCTCTGAAATTCCTATCAAAAATATTTTACAAACGATGTAAAAGCCATTGTTTCAATATGCACACAATAAGTAAGCAATATTTATCACAGCGTCTCATTGTAGTATTTTTGAGCAAACATATGTTGATGATCCACTAGATTTTCTCATCTGTCAAAGTGATTCTCTTTCTGTCTCCTTCTGTTTTTCTCTTCCGCTTTCTCTGCTAAAACTCAATCACTCAAGCTCTCTTCTCTTGTTTAAGCTCTTCTATCTCATTCAGCTCTCTTCTCTCTAATTTGTATTTAGAGTTAAATTAAAAATAATTCTATTTTATCTCATTAGAAACTAGTTTTTAGCGTAATATAAGTTCAATATTTTCAGAACCTTTTTTCATGATACCAAAGTTCAGCTATTAAAATTAATCATAGAGATTTTTGGTAAAAATTTAGTTCCATCAATACACCAAACATTTTGCAAAAAATGAAAATTTGTGTTTTTAAATGAGAGAAAATAGTTTTCAATCTTTACACTTTTATTTCAATGAATATTGTCAGACTCGCGTTAAAATTTTTTTTAACAAAGATGACTTTTAATCTTTATCAGTACGCTTGTTACATTTTATAACATTAGAAAACTTTGCTTTTTTCAAGTCAAGAATTTTTTTTTCAATACCTATTTGGGAATGTATATTTTAACTAGCTGTTTAGTTTAAAAGCAAAAATACTCTATTTGTGAAATAGTCAAAAATGCAATGATTTTCTTGTTCTCGTATACTATGATTTTTATGATTTATGTTACTTTAAATGGTTTTTTTAATGATATTGTGTTCTTAGACTTAAATAATTTTATGAAAAGTGATTAAACTACCAGTTTTGTATACTATGATTCTTTACAGAATGTAAAAAATACAAGCGTTACCAATCCACCCTATAAGGGTCAGCTACTTCAACGTTGGCTTTTACTGCTTATAAAAACTTGAAAATATCAAATAAACTATCTCATTTTTATGCCTCCTATTATTTTGAAATTATTCTGAGAACAGACAGTTTCATTTTAAATAGTGAAAATTGCTTTATTAGTTTATTTTGTCTCCTTTCTCTCTTATGTTAATTATGTAGCAAATTTTTGAATATATCGTGAGTGTGTTTTCATTGACAAGTCACTGATGTACCGCTTATATCAAACTATGAACAAATTGGTATCGATGAGGAATCGAATACAGAGGCTTCCGTGCTCAGTCCATCATCTCAACCAACCTGCCTGCCACCCATAGAGTATGCTGTAGGGGATACGCAAATTAGTTTTCAAAAAACTTAAGTTATGGTGTCAAATTTTTAAGTTTTTATTTAAATTTCACCAATTTTGTAAAAAAATATAAAGTAGTCTTAAAAATTTAGGTATGCGCTGAATACACTCTATTTTAAGGGATTGCTTGAATATTTGGTTTTCTGTGGTATTTCCAGACCACTAATTTTGAAAATTGCAAGAAAAAATGTTAATGATGGAGTTTATAGAAAACGTATAAGATCAAGCTTTTTTCAAAAAAGAAGTCACTTTTTGTTGTATTAAGAGAATCAATTTGTGTTTGTTTCATTTCAAACTTTTGTTCACCCATGCAAAGATGTTGAATTTTACAATAGTCTTTTTCTAAACAAATTAGTTTTACATCTTTTATTTTTTCAATTGAATCTTGCATATTTTTTCGGCAAATTTTTTTTCCTACATTTTCATCTACTTCTTCATCCGTTGTTTGAACTTCATCAATACAACTACTGCTGTTATTAAAAACATTGCTAAAAAAATTTTCCCCCAAAATCTTCACTTTTCCCGCTTTGACTTAACCCACACCAGGCAGCCAACCTTCTTTGAAAATGCAAGGACAAACGGGTACCACCTAATTCCCAAATTATATTACATATATCCCTGCATATACTCTTTAAAATATTCTTACACATATATACTTATTTATACGTTTTAAGCCACTTGGTGATTACGAGATACCTGCCAGTATAGGTCGACAACAACAACAAGGGCACTTAAAGTAAAATTGCAGAATATCTACCACTTTTACTCGGCTATTATTCCTTTTTTAAAAACAGTTTTTCCTATTAAAAATATTGACATTCATATTATTCCATTTTGAGTTTAAAAATGGGCAAATTAACTTGAGCAAGAAATTTATGATTTAGAGGAAATCATTTAACAATACAAAAGTTAAAGTGTGTAAAATCAAGGATACAAAAGAGTTTAAAAGTAAAATTGTTACCTCGTTTTTTGTTGACTGCGTCAAAAGAGTTCGTATCAACTGGACAAGAGGAACTAAGAAGGCGAGCGTTTTGCCACTTCCCGTTGCAGCTTGAACGGCAACATCTTTCTTCTTCAGGAAAAGTGCAATGGATGACGCCTAACAACGATAAAACGCAATGGAAGCAGGTGAATAAAAAATGCTGAATTGGAAAATTATATTCGCAATATTGAGGTCCCATGAAGAAACCTTGAATGAGCATACTTTTTTCCTTCATTCCATTTTGATAAGGTGTACTTGACTAGCAAACTTCTCTTGGCCTTTCAAGACAAACAATTGATAATAACTATAGGTTTTGATAGAAAGAACACCATTAAATGGGAGACAAGTGCTAGGGTATTTATTACTCTTGAAAAAGCAATAAAATTATATATTTAGTGCAGATATCTATAAGATAGAATCGCGTATCCAGAAGGTCCCTCCAGAGATTATTAAGGTAACAATTGAGGATAATAAGGCCCCTTATATAAAAAAAAATGTCACGTTCAAATTTATGCGATACGTTTGTAAAATTATTTCGCTTCTTCTTACCTTGGTGTATGAACACGAAAAATCAAATTAAACTATTGAAGACATGTTTAGTGATGTAGTATCTGTTTTTTTCTTGATACTTTTTAACACATATCGGAATTCTGTTTATCCCTCTTTTATCAGTCACATCTAGATCTAACACATTTGCAAAATAAAACTTCCTATTTATTCTGCACATGAACTTTTTCAATATTTCGGTGACAAATGCTTTTCATTCTTTACTCCCAATTCCTATATTCTTTAATTCAAACACACGCTTTCTTAGTTCGACAATTCCATCAAACAAACTTCTTTTATTGTTCATTTTTTCAGCTTTTCGGAATCAATATTGTTAAATTATTTGTTCACACAAGCTATCGTCTTTCAAATTAAAGAACTTTTCTTAATTTTTTTATTGCATCTTCAATTATCAAATCTTAGACTTTCATCTTAGCATTTACTTTCCTCTTTATTTTTTGTAAATTATACCGTGTCAAGAACTAATTCCTGGTTTGCACACGTAAATTAATAAACACATTTTATATCTGATATGTATGACTGATTATTCACCTCTCATGGAAGGTAACCGTAAGCTAGAAAACTTCGTTTAGGACATCGACCACTAGTCCGATTTTAAAATGATGTTGTCTAGACATATTCTGTAGTCTTAGATATAATCAGATTATAACTATAGACGTTCTAGTCCAGTCCTAGTCTTGATATTATAGGATAGACCGGAATTTGAACAGGTCTATTGCGAACCATAAGAAATTTTTTGTTAATGATATAAACGGAGTTGCGTACCATTATGAATCGCTATTTAATAAAATTTATGAACTGGAGTTGAATTTATTTCAAATATTCAAAACAACTTTTCACAAGTGTTTTAAAAAATGGAAAAATAAACTGAATTCTTGTGAGTCGCCATTCTTTAGTTAGTCGAAGCCTGATGTAGGAATTAGGTTTGAAGTATTTTAAATTTTAAAGGATTTAGGGTGGGAATCATAGCCGCATTTATTAATTATTTAGAGTCGAAGACACATTTTTCAGAACTTTGAGTAGAAGTCGCATAATATACATCTAAATCTGCAACTCTGGATATAAAATACGAATGTAAAAACTTTGGCTAGAAATATTTTTTAGAAGAGAAATTTAAAAGCATTTCGCATTTTATGGTGGCGAATTTTTATATTCTTTTATACTTCCTATGAAATTGGATAAAAAGCGTAATTTATAATGTAACTACAACTAGAAGATTGTAGGGAGTACAAGTTAGATGGAATCTATTAAAGAGTCAATTAAAATAATATGAAAAAGGTAAAACTATAAATTCATATTTACATAGAGAGGTGAATTGAAAAAAGAAAGTGAATAAAAATTCATGGCACAGGCCAAACATTTTTGATTCATTTTATCATTGCACAGAAGAAAAGTATTCAGAAAAAATGTAGTTAGGGTTAAGCGATAAAACAAAGATATAAAAGTGAAGAGACACTGATGATAACATGTTTACTTGAACAGGAGTAGGAACGCTGAAGTTTTTGCTTTTCAGATATTCTATGATATCCTCGTCTATGGCCGGATTTATTTCTTTCCAAGACTGTTTTGCCGCCATTTATTGAAAGCTTAAAAACAATAAAGTGGTCTTATTTAATAAGATAAAATGTAGACATCATTTGAGCCATGCATCTCTAAGGTACGATACAAGACTTTGCACACACTTTTGGCAAAATTAAAAAATAATATAAAGCTTTCAATCTAAAATAATAGCTTTTAATAAAGTTATTGAAATTTCAACTCTCCCTCCCTCAGGCATATGTAACACCTCCCTCTTCTCACTTACCACTTCAACAAACTCTTGTATTGATATTACCCTCGTTAGCAATTCTTTGCCAATATCATTTTAAAGAAGTTTCATCTTTTGAATTATCTTCATGAACAAATAGTCCCCTAATTTAATTTTCAATCGTATTGGTGGTGGTAAAACAATTTTTCAATTGATCTTCCTTTTTCAAAACTCCACCTCCTGCACATGTAACGTTTCGTAAGGCAATTGAACAGCCACCCCACTCACAATGGCGCTACGTAAAGGTAAAGGTATCATAGGGTGTTTTCATCGAGAAGGCACAATTGCGCCGCTTGCATCGAACTATGAGGAAAGCAGGCTTGATGCAGGATCGAACCGAAGACCTTGAATTATCGGATCTAGCATCTAACCAACCCTACTCACGCTACGTAATATATTTAATGGAAATACTTGTAATGAAGTAAAGTTCATCATTTAATGTAAGAGATACTCCACTCACTAGTTAACAAATAGGATTCATTTTAATTGAAATCAGAGTAATTTAGCAGTGAAAAGACACACGAATAAGTAAGAGAGCAAGTCCTTATATAGTGCAGTTAGAGGGCACTGCGAATCATGACTTAACTTGCAGTAGTTACCTTCGAGATACTTTTAGATGTAAGGCCTTTCTACTTTTTAAAATAACACTACTATTTCAAGGGTTGAACATACAATTAGAGCTCCTTATTTTAGGAAATAAAACCTTAGCTAAGAGACTTAGCCAGGGTTTGAAGATCCCGATTAACGCATACGACAAAGGTTATGCAAAAAAGAATTCAGTCAATGAATGTAAGGCTGCTTAAAATATGAGAAGTACAGTATATTCTTTTTATAAAATAGAAATGCATGTAATGATGTGACTTGTGCTGAGAAAGTCAATTGAAAAAGCAAAAAGGCTACATTACACCAAACACGTGCATCGCTTGTTCGGTAATGCTCATATTATGAGAAAAATAATAAAACATGTGCATAACAAAAATATTATAAGGTATAAATATAGCATAGATTTACCATTTCCTACCAATAGGTGGCAGTCTCTATCTTATGTAAAAATAAGGATAAAATCTAATGAAATAAAACTATGTAACAAATAGTACACAAAAAAATACCAAAATAAATATTAGTCTTAATATGGGTTATTAGGAATATTTTATTTTGACTAAATAAAGTTTGAAGATTTTGCTTGTCACAAAAAGGCCTACTCCTCCCTTACTACTTCTCCATAAATCCTTTTTTAAGATTCATTTATTTCTTTCTTTTTTGCACATAATAAAAGATTTACTTTATTTGAGATACATATTTTAAATATATATTTTGAAAAAGTAACTTTTAATTTTTATTTGGTAAACTAAATAATCGTGTAACAAGAGAAAACACTTTGTTATATCGTCAATTGACTTTCTTTATTTAAAAGCATAAAAAGTTAATTGGTATATTTTCAAAATTTAGTTTCAATAAAGTATATTTGAATTTTTAAGTAAACAGTAATCAAAACATTGATTAAAGTTTTTAATTAGAGGATTTATGTAGTATGAAATAAAAAAAAAACGATACTAAAAAGCTCGCGTTAAAAAGAACTGACGGAAATTTTAGTGAATCAATCTTTTTAATTGAAGTAAAGTAAAGAGTTAGGGTTATGATAGCTTACTCACTCAATTATTTATATTGTGATGTGTTGCAAAATCTCGTCAATAAGATAAATACATTCACTTAAAAATAATTTTATTAATGTTTATAACATAATATACTATAAAAACGTTGAATTCAAAAAAATATATCTCATTAATAAACATGGGACAAAAAAATTAAATAGTCAAACTTGACATTTGATGGCCAAAATGCTTTCAAAAAGGCCTAATTTGAGGTTATTGGTGATAAAAAGCCAGCATGTCAGCCCTGCAGTTGCCTGTTTAGGTTATTTTTGCTTATAAGTACTGATAATCCTCTATAAGAAAATAACTAGTTATTCTTCTTTCAAAAAATTTAGCATTCAAATACCAGTTAGAAAACTAGTAATTACAAAAATCTAATAATGGTTATTTATCAGGAGTACGTATTAATTAAAAGAATGAATGAAAAACTTGCTCCAAGCAAAGAAAACATAGTTAATTAAAATTTAAGGCATTTGTACTATATTTTGATATAGGGTATTTTTAAATTGTAATTTACAAAAATTGAAAATTTACATTAATCATCAAAAAGGTTCTATTAAAAAACAATCAAAATATTTCAAAAGTAAGTCTAAAAATAAGAAATATAAATTTTCTTTTTAAACACTTTGCATGGATGGGATAATTATAATTAAAAATAATATATAAATATGACGTAAAACAAAATATGGTAGCGAGATATCCTATTGGATTTGTTAAGATTTAGTAGTCTTAGTGAATTTCTGCCAATGACACTTTCACATTTTTAATTATGGGAAATAATTTTTAATTCAATTTCATACCGAACAAAAACTGGTAATTTAGAAGTCGTACATTTTGTAACCGTAACGAAGTAAAAATTTCTAATTTTCGAAAGTAAAAAAATATTTTTTTTGTCACGTTACACAAAAACTCGGATTCTCAAGTTTAGGATATTCGAGCTTTCCTTCGTCTCAATCAACTCTAGTATAAATAAGATGAACATAAACACATTAATATCATAATAATTAATATATCATATAATTCAGAAGAGTCTTTTCTCATTTTAATAGGTTACGTTTTGTTAATTGTCTAAATAGTTGTGATTTCAGTTATATTCTATCTATTTCTGATCCTGATACATCATTTAACTTATTCTTAAATCATTTTAGGAAAATTTTCAATGAATCCTTTCCGTTAGTTAAGAATACTAATTGTTCAAGTAGTAAACATCCTTGGTTCACAACTGAACTTTGTAAACTAAAATCTATCAAAGAAAAATTATATAAAAAGTTGAAGAATAAATACACTTTTGATATCAACCTTAAATATAAAAATTTTCTAAAATTTTATAAAAACAAAATTCATTTGGCTAAGACGGCCTACTTCAGCTGTAAACTTACATCTGGCCAAAAGAATAAAGTTTGGAAAACCTTAAATAAATTGTTTAATAATAGATTGTATGCTGAGTCTCATGCTTTCACTTCTTCTGATTTTGCTCAAGCTTTTTCGAGTTCTGAAGCAAATGTGGACGCTGATAGTTATAAATATATTGATAGAGTTGTTCCTCTGAATGAAAAAACTTTTTTTTCTACTTCATTCACTCGTGATGATTTAATTGTAGCAATTTCTTCCATTAAAAATAAAAAGGCCTGTGGTTTTGATGACATTGACATGCATATCTTAGTCTTATCTTTACCTATAATTGAAGATATTTTGCTATTTCTTTATAACTCTTCCTTTTTTCTGGCACTTTTCCTAACATTTTGAAGTATACTAAAGTAGTCCCTATACTTAAATCTAATAAAAAAGGCTCTTGTTTAAAGGATTATCGTCCTATTTCTATTATATCTAGTTTTTCCAAAGTATTTGAGAAACTCATACTTACCAAGATGATTAGTTTTGCTGAAAAATATTTCTTGATTAGTGAACGACAGTTTGCTTTCACCAAGGGCAGGTCTACTGAATTAGCCCTTCTTAGATTTTTTCTTGATATTTCTTCTAATATTTCTCATTCATCTATTTGTACTTTCCTTGATTTTTCTAACGCTTTTGGTACAGTATCTCACTCTCTTCTATTATATAAGTTATTTCGCATGGGCTTTAGATCACATATCAACGATTGGCTTAAATCTTACCTCTCTGGCAGATATTTTTATGTATCGTATAACAGTATCAATTCTAAAGTACATTTTATCAAATCTGGTGTACCTCAGGGTTCAATATTAGGGCCGTTTTTATTTATTATATTTATAAATGATATTGTGAAAATTTTGCCTTATTTCTGCTCTCCAGTTATCTATGCTGATGATGTGGCTCTAACCTTTAACTTGTCTTCTATATCTGATATTAACAATGTTAACTTGTGTTTATCTAATATTATTCAGTGGTCTCATTATAATCACATTCATTTGAATTTTGACAAATGCAAATATTTAATTTTTACTAGGAGCAAGGCGTTTGCCAATCTTAATGTTAGAATTAATGATAAATCCATCGAACGGGTTAGTCAATTCAATTACTTGGGTTTATTTTTCGTGGAAAATCGCTCTTGGTCTGTGCATATCAAGAATGTTCTAACTAAGGTGTCCCGCTTTTCTGGCATTTTCTACAAATATAAAAATTTCCTCCCTCCTTCAGTTAGGAGGATCCTCTATTATTCACATATTTATCCTCATCTAAAATATGCTAATATTATTTGGGGTTCTTCAAATAAGGTTTTACTCAACAAATTAAATAAATTGATTTGTAGGTACCATAATTTTATGTGTTCACCTTCGGATACTGAGCTGGATATTTTTCAGATCAACTCTATGATGCATTGTATTTTCTTTTACAACGTTCTTTTCCATTTTTCTGACTTCTCTATTTTTTTCGCCTTAAATAATAGTTATCACTCGTATTTTACCAGAACTAGTAATTCCCTTCATTATGAGTCATTAAATTGCCACCCTCAACTAAGGTCTCTAATCCTAAAGACTACTAAGTATATTAATTGTTTTTGCGACTACCTTGACTTTTCTTGCTATGATCGTTTTAAAAAATCTGTCACAAATATTGTTCTTTCTGGTCATTTCTATTCATGGACAATATTTTGTTAATATATGTACATATATATATATATATATTTTTTTTATTATTCTTTTATATATTAATGTTTGTATTCATTATGTTTATATATATATATATATATGTGTGTATTATTTTGTTTATGTATGTATTATATGTTTATCTATGTATACATGAGAATACGTGTTTATGCTTATGTATATCTTGACTTATGTTAGATAAATACTTCTTTTATATTTGTGTGTATATCTTATGAATGATATTCTTGTACATGTTTGTTTTTGCCTTTACTCTTCTTCCAAATTCTGCTGGAGTGCATCTCGATGAGCATTTTACTTCCTTTGACCTTTCTTTTCTCCTTTTTTTATAACTTCTGTTGGAGTCATCCCGATGAAGATCCATCTTCCTTTGATCTCTTTCAGAAATGAATTTATGAGATGCTAATTTTGATCGATACACTATTCAATGTTTATCTTTTTTTTTCCAATTTTTATTAATAAATTTATTATATATTATTATATTATATATCATAAGTTTGATTTTCCTATTAAGGAATTCTTTCAACGATATATAATCCTATTCAAATTTAAGCTTAGTCCATGAAATTACTATTGAAAATTAGACTTAAAATTTTAATTCGTTCAACTACTTGTATTGTGTACCCTTTGATTTCAAAAATTCATATTTCAAGTTAGATTTCCGAGAAATCATCATACACTTAAATTTTTCTAAAATTGTTATGCTTCAACCATAAAAATAGGGAATTGAATTCAGACATGTGTAAATTTATATTTACTTCTCAATGTGTTTTGATAGTAGATAGTGATACATAAGCAGAGATATCGTAAGCAACAATAAAAATTTGAAAATATTAAATTACGAGAAAACATCATTGCTATATACATTAAATAAATAATGGCAAGAATGGAGCTTTTTGGAACTCCACATATGATAGATGATGCTTTTGAATAGGTTTTATTACTTATAATTTTTGCATTCTATTTTGAAGATAAGAAAGAAGATAATACAAAGGCTATATACCTATGTCTTGGCTATATAATTTTTGTTTTAGCGTTTTATGACTAATTCTATCGAAAACTATTGATGGATCTAAAAAGGATATCAAAATATCTTTTTTTTTATCGCATAACAATTATTTTTCCTAAAACTTACTAATTATGCTATGGGATTCGAGGTTTGGGGCAAGTTGAGTGTGTAAAAAATTTTCAAAGATTTTTTGAAAAGATTGGAATAATCGAAATCGGTCTATAATTTTAATTATTATTTTTTATCTTTTTTTAAATATTGGGATGAATTTGTGTACTTTTAGAATATCTGGAAAGATATTGTACTGGAGACATTTATTAATTTCAAAAAAGAAAATATTCTGATTTATAAAGATAATAAATTATATCTAATATAAATGAAAACTTTTACATGATTGATTGAAAAACCAAAAATATTTTTCTTAAGGTTGTTCTCCATTTTCTCGATAATATGAAATGACGATTCCTTTGTTCTAGTTTAGAAACTGAAAGAATAAATAATTTATTTTTTGTGTGTGTTTTTTTTTAAAAAACTATTAAAATTTTTTTTTTCTTTTTCTCTCCCCCCCCAAAAAAATTTTTTTTTTTTTCCATTATTTCTCTCAAACTAAATTTAAATGTTTGAATAATTTTTTTTTTTTAACATTTATTTTTTTTATTTTCGAAGATATATATTTTAAAAAACTCTATTTTTTTTATTAAAATAGAAAGATTCATCCTTTAATTTGATCATGTCTAATATTCCTGAACTAATCCAAGAATCATTGGTAAAGTGTTTTTTTCTAGGTGCCCTTGAACAGGATTATTAGTAGAGTGTTTGTAAATTAAGATAGAAACGACCACGTGATCGGCTAGTTATAAATATAGTTGATAAAAAAAATAAATTTTGAAGTGTGTTGCAATTTTAAATCACTTTTTATTAATAACTTTGATTGATTTTCATCAAAAAATTTTACGATTATTGAATTAACGATTTTCCTTTTTGACAGATTTGATTGATTTTCTAACGTGAATCGAAAATAGTTGAAAAAGTTTAAAATAAAATAAAATTCATTTCTAAAGGAATACTTGAAATTATTATGTATTATTATACAATTATTTTCTGTGTATTTTTCTGCTGTATGATATTCTGTCATCTGTTATGTCAATAATTATATTTCAACCAATCGAAATGCCTACAGCAACAAACAATATATAACAATATCATTGGTATAGGGTTTGAATCTCGCTGCACTCGAAACATAAGATCATTTGTAGAGTGTTTGTTTATCGCTGCCCTCGAAACATTGAATCATTGGTAGAGTGTTTGTTTTTCGCTTCACTCAAAGCATAGGTTCTTTGGTAGAGTGTGCTTCTCGTTGCGTTAGAAAGATATGATCATTGATAGACTGTTGGTAAATTAAGCTGGAAACAAAGGGCATTACTAAAAAACGAGCAATACTGAGCAATAATGGACAATTTTTTTTATATAAAATTTCAATATTGAGCTAAGTATATAATTTAGATAAATTGGTTTAAACCTAATTTGAAGTATTTTATTTTTTAATTTGACTTTTTAAAAGGAAACAAAAGAATATATGTTTTTTTAGCTCTCTCAAATATTTCTACAAATTTTTCAAATCCAAACAATTTAAAAAATTTTAAGGTGCAAAATTTTTTTTCAAAAAATTTAGATATGAGGCTTAGTATATAATTTATATAAATTGATTTATAATTTGAAGTAATTTATTTTTAAATTTGACTCATGGAATAACAGTAATATACACGTTTATTTTTAGCTTTTTCAAATTTTTTTTACAAGATTTTTAAATCCAAACAATTAAAAAAATTTTAAATATATTTTATTCATATGTATTTAATACTTATTTTTTTAAACAATTTGAGAAAAAAATTAAAATTCCATTTAAATTTTTATTCAAAGGATTTAATTCCTTTTGTATTTCAACCTTTTTTTTTTGTTTTTGATAATTTAAACAACTAAGACCATAGCCGTCAGTAGACCGGTTAAGCCTTTTCCGTTACATTATTTTATTGATGCAATAATGCATATCACCGTCATAACATATGCGGGAAAATGTTTATTAAAGGAAAAAGCATCAAAGATCGAAATTGAGTAGTATTTGCCATGTTAATAAAAAAGTTTTTTTTAGAATAAATGAGTATATTACAAGATTAAAGAGATAATTTTAACACCAATAACGTTGATTTATTGATCCTAACTAGAAAATACTAAAAACTAATAGTAAATCGAAAATGATCCCCTCTGGAAATATCTTAAAATTCAACTTTAATTTTTATTAAAATCGTCTTCAAATAATGAAGTCAAGGGCCACTGTTTCAACAAGAAAACTAAGTTTTTTTCTGAAAAAAAATGAATTTGTTTAATATCGCACACAGTAAGCGCGCAACATAAATCTTTCAAAAAATTCTATGCGGGCCGGATTAAAACTCTCAGCGGGAAGGATTCACGCGGGCCAATGTATGCAATATACGAACTATAACAGAGATAATGGTATACACTCTATTCATTTGGTAGAAGAAAACCATAACTAAGGTCGCATTTAATAATGAATAAATCGTGGTAGTAGTTTCACTTTATAGTTATAGTTAGTAAACTCGTTTTTAACTAGTTCGTTAAGTAGAGTCTTTTTTTAGTGAAAAAATACATTGTTGAAATGCAAGAGACGAACTGCCAGAAATAATGATTTTGTACTTATTTTTTCTGTAAATATTGTAAATTTTACTTGTAAACTTTTTCAACAAAAATTTTAAAGCAAAAAATATTATATTGAATATTGATAAATTTCTGAATTGAATAAAACTACAAGTATTTCAAATTATATAAGAATAGATTATACTTGGTTCAACACATTGAAGTCATTAATTGGTCATTGACAAATTTAATTTCGTCTGGTTTTTTGAATTGTTTTGAATAGAAGTCTAGAAAATTATTTATGAAATTGTTTGGATTTGAAAAACTTTTAGAAATATTTGAAAAAGCTAAAAAAAGTTTATATATTCTTGTTTTTCCATATAAAAAGTAAAATTAAAAATAAAATAGTTCAAATAAGTTTTAAATCAATTTATATAATTTTGCCCAGTATTGCCCACTATTGCTCATTTTTTAGTAATGCCCTATTTTTGTTTTTGTTAATCTAAAATTATCACAAACCATAGATAATTTTAAAATTTATGATGAATATAAAAAATTGAGAAATCTAATAATTTTTACTTCAACTCTAAACAATTTAATGGAGTACTAGCGGTTTTTCAAATAAATATTTTTATTTTCAAACATCACTTCCAAGAGATCACTATATCAAGAAAGAAGGCACTTGGTTTTAAACTAGGTGATCATATTTTATCTTTCTTTACCTTTTTTAAATGAAATATAAAGTTAAACACATTAAATTATTTTGGACTGATAAACACTAGTTGTTGACTATCCTAGTTTCAGATAGTAATTATCCCAGTATCTTTATAATAATAAAAAATGAATTATAATTACATTGAAAAAAGTTTAGATTTTAGTAATATGAATGCAGTGCTCTCTCGCTATAACGTCATTTATCTAGTCAATGGTACCACAAGTATTGTAAGATTTTATTTGATATTCAAAATGTTTTAGCAATTACTTTATTCAAAAAATAAAATTAATTTTTATACATTTATTTTAACAAAAAACCTTATTTTTGACTAAACTTTATTTGAAGTTATATAGCATATTATGTTAATTGAGTTTATCTAATATGTCATCGTTGAAATGTATTTATGAATATGGACAGGGGATTGAAAGATGCATTGAAATTGATACAAGTGTTTGAATAAGTGTTTATTTTTGTGTAATTTATTGTTTTCCTATGTATTATACATATTAAGACTTAATATCGCCTTCATCAATAAATGACCACATTTATGTATTAATTTATCTTGAGTAGTTTTCTTTCGTTGTAGTTTTACCTAAACCTCAGAATAATTCTTTATTCTTTCCATAATTTAAAATGTATATCTCAGTTGCTCAAATTGTTTAAAGTATTTAGGTAATGGGTAAAAATTTTTTAATCATATTTACTTCAAAAATGTTCTATCAACGTATTCATTTTTATACTTTGTATAGAAATTTGTTTTAAGAATGCATTTTTAGGCTATTTATTTTGAAACTATATCTCTTCTATAGTCTATTTTTTCTTGTAATAAAGTATTTAAGTCCACTTCCATCTTCTTTAGAATCTGAAAGATTATTTAGTATTGGAGGAAGTTTGTGTTTTCTAAAAAGAAATATAATGACAGAATAAACTGGTGAAATGTTCATGTTTCTTCATTATAATTTGTTAGCATGGGTTTGATTGATAATAAATAAAATTATTTTATTGTTTTAAAATAAAGAAATGTACTTTTCCTAATTTTTCAAAAAAAGTTGTTCAAATTTATCACTTTATTTCCTTTATCAAGAAACTAAATATTAAAGCATATTTAGAATCGAGATCCTTTGGCGCCTAATTATATATTTTCAATAAAATAAGATTAATAGTTTTTCTATCGGTAATGTTGCACTATCCGTGCATTGATGAAAAGCAATTTTAATTTGATAGAAGTTGTTCAATGATATAATGCTTTCATATGTCAATCTTTTCTTGAATGCGATTATAGTTTGAGTATCGCACTATACGTGCATTGTAGCAAATACGATGTAACGTGTCAATGCATAATGCTGTGATGAAGAGATGATGAGCTCTATGAGACAGGGACGCTCTCTTATACTATATGGGTTACCAACACAAATCTTTTTAAATATCTCGTCCATGTTGCACTATGCTGTATTCCATAATAATGGTCTTCAATTTGTATGTGTGTGTATGTATGTGTATAGTAGTGAAGAGATTTTTCAATAAAATTTTTCATAATGCACGGATTGCAACATTACCTTTCTATCTATATCCGGCGCACATGCTCAAAATGGGGGGGGGGGGGGGGGGTTGTTTTTATAATTTTGAAAATTATTATAAAAAATTTTTGTCCAATGAACACACCACCATTATTACCCGACTTTATACTTCCACTGTAAGAAGTCAAATTACGTTGTTTGTAATTCTGATTGTATCACTACTTTCTAGCTCAGTGGTTTTCAAACTGGAGTCCGCGGTGCTCTAGGTGATTGCGAGGCAGTTCCATAGAGACCGATAAGGGGTCATTGAGTGGATCTTTTAGCGCAACATATGACATCGATTTTTGCCAATAAGTTACATTTAAAAGAATGAATAATTTAGTCTTTTAATTGAGTTAAACTATTTTTTATTGTTTTTCAGCCCTGATTTTATAGATGTAAATGTGCATTTTTCTTAGTAGTTTAAAAAATGAAATATGACGATTAATATATGACATTTTGTTTTACTGCATGTTGCGGAAGAGGAACATAAGCCTTTTGTTTTTTGAAGTGTTAGCATCCATCTTTCTAAAGTCTGTGAAGTGAAGCTTGCATTCGAAGTGAAACAATAGAGTCAAAGTTTTTGTTTTAAACGCCAAGCTTAACGATTACACAAATCCAGGTTTGATAACAAATAATTTTTTTCCAAAATATTAAGTTTCAAAAATATCTGTTTGCAAAAAATCCCACAACATAGGAGAACTGTTGATATTATCTAGCGGCAGAGATATCATATCTAAACTTGTAAATTTGAAGCATATCTTGCTGTCAAACTCTACTGTTAGAAGGTAATCCTATTACATATCAGGTGGATTTATTGATTCGGAATTCGATTTTCAACTTTTTTTTGCAATTCAGTCTGACAAGCACCTGATAGACCATTATTTGTTTTACAAAACTCTTGGCAGTAGAACCACTGCAAGAGAAATATTTCACAAGGTGGAATCTTTTTTACAGCACAAGTTATTAAGCCATAACACGCACTTGGAGTGTGTACTGACCTGTGCTTTAGGTATTTCTTGTTGATCTAGTTTTTATTCTCTGATTAAGCAAAAATCTCCAGATGTAATTGGTAACCAGTGCGCTATTCACCCCCAACCAATGAAAACTATACCTGGTGTGTTGAAAAGTGTTCTCAATGAAGTAATTAAAACATAGTATTTAATTGAAGCAAATGCCTTCAACTCTTGTTTGTTTTCAGAGCAAGAAAATGATTTGAAAACTCTTGCTGTACTCAAACGTGAGGTAGGTAGCCTTCCAAATGAAAAGTTTCGAAGCGATACTATGGAAAGAAATTCAGCAATTTCTGTAAAGCAAACTAGACTAATGTAGAATTTTCTGATGTCCGTTTTCTTATATTCCTATCATTATTAGTGAACATATTTGAATCTATGAATTCCCTTGACCTTATGCCAAGTACTCCATTGTCATAAAAAATTTACAGCTTTGAAATGAAGCTGGAATTATGGCATTCTTAGACAAGAAAATTTTTGCTAGATTTTCTAACATATTTGTTGATGAAAGCAAGATTTTGATCAATAAAGATGTCCTGGAGACACTATGTAGTATATATTAGTCAAGAAATTTCTTCTTTTTTTCCTAATCTACAAATATTTGAAAAATAATATCAATTTATCAAAACCTCGTTTATAATCTCGATTATTAATCTGTCACCAGAAGACTTCTTAATTCAAGAACAGTTTAATGTTTTGCTTAATACGTGAGGAGGTGGAAAACATGTTTTTTTTGTAAAATGTCTCATAGCGATTTTTCGATTGAAATGTCCTATGCTGATTTTGCAAAGATGGCTTTGAAAGCTCTAATTCGATTTCCACTAAATAAGAGTGTGAGCAATTGTTTTTCACGCTACTTGCCATTGAAACCAAATCTGGAGTGAGTAATGACATTGGAGTTGCATTGGCAAAACTGGTTTAGATGAAGCAGATGCATGCATCCCATGATTGGATTATTCACACAATTTTTAAATAAACAATTGTGTCGATTTTTTTTACAGTAGTTTATATGTTGATTTATTTTTTTTTAAGTCAGACCCCTAGCTCTCAAAACATTATAGAGAGACAGCTACACCGAAATTTTTTAATGAAGTTTGCAAACCACTCTTCAAGCTCAACAAGAGAACAATATCATTCAAATATAAGTCTATCCCTCCTTATTATCAAATTAATTAGTTTGGATATATTGATTACTCTGTTGTCTGTACTGAAATGCATTGTTGTTTAAAATTAAATTAAAAATTTTTTAGCAATGAAATGTTACCAAGCTTGATTAGTAACACAGAAAAACAAAGAATCATCTTATATAATCTTCATATTCTTCCTACACACATATTGAGTCAGTAAAGTAAATTGTTTGAAAATAGACTTGGATCTATGAATTGACATGTATGAAGCGGTGAATTTAAATTTGGCCATTTTAAATAGAAATTGAAGGTTTGAAATTTTAGGAAGAAATATTCTACAATCTTTAAATTTATATAAACTAGCCATCCCAATCCCTAAGTTATACGCTAAAAATTACATAAAAATGACATTATTTGTATTAAGTTTTATTAACAAAAATTATAAGCAAAGTGTAAAAACATTTCCAACTATTCTAAGCCATTTTGATATAAACACATTAAATAAAATGATTATCTAAGAATAAAGATGCTATATATTTCATTACCGGATTAAAGACTTGATTACTTAAATTTGCCCCTACCCCCGACTTCTAGTACAGAGGGGAGGGGATACTGATCAAGCGTAGCGTGTGTGGGGGCGTGGATAAAACTGATTTTAATTATGGCGGCGTCTATAAGAAAGTGTATAGGAGCTTCAGAGGGCCAAAATAAATCCGAGGGGCCTAGCTCTCTGCCCCCTATCGACAGGCTTGATTACAGTAATTAATAGGGACAAACATTTTAAGCTTTAAATTATAGAGTTCTTATATAGTTATGTGCTATAAAAATATTCGCCTCCCTCAAAAATGCACGTGCTCTTATTCAAATGACTGGCTACATTACTGCCTCTGATCAAATACACCTCAAATTTGCATTATTATATCAAAGAAGTGGACGTTAATGAATAAAAATAGATTTTAAATATTCATTCTTAGACTTACCCTTAAAACAAGAAAAGTAATATCGAAAATCTACTCAGACGACAAACAAGTCTTTTACATGCTATAAAAATGATATATAATTGAGAAAATTGAAAATTATTGCGATGTGCGCCCCTGATCTATATATAAGATAAAAATGTACTCTTATTTAAAATTAGTAGATTTATCTAATTAACTAAAACACGGTTAGAAACTTCTAGTGTCAAATTCTTCTAGCCTTTATTTAAAAGCTTCCAGTCACAACCCTTTTCACCAAACTCACAAATATACACAAGCTGCTCCACACTTTGACTCAGCATTTTCACAAATAGAAAATTACATTGCTCAAATACCTTCGAACAAACCAATTACAAGCCCCTAAAAACGACCTTTCTAAAGAATTCAAAGAACTTAGCTCTTTAACTAAATCAGATAAAAGAGGTGATGCACATTTACTTACTTAGCACATATCTTTCAAATATTACTAAGAAACCTGTTTCATTCACTAATGCAGTAATTCAACAAGCCAATAAACTGACTCGTAATCATATCTATCATATTTCCATTCATCATATCTACTCTTAATTTTTTTCCATTTAATCTCCTTTTCAAAAAAAGCAGCGAAGATGAAATTACTTATGTTCCAAAATGGAACATTGTTCCTAAATGGGTTAATCAGACAAGTCCTGCACCTATATATTGCTTACCGAAAACCCATAAAAAGACTGAACAAATTCCATTACGCTCTATAGTCTCAGCTATAGACAGGCCTACAGAAAGGTTAAGTTCGTTTCTCAACAAAATACTTTCAAAGTTAGCTCAATACATTCCATATTCTATTTCTAATTGCTAAGACTTACTCAATAAAAATGTGATATGTAGTAAACGACTACCTCTTAATCCTCTTTTAGCCAGTTTTGATGTTTTCGACTTATTCAATTCCATTCTATTAGAGAATATACCTGTAATGGTTATAACTTACATAAAAAAATTCCTTAAAGAAGATCATATTTTTCTCTTTACATCATAATATTCTTTATTTTTGCTTACAATTACACTATCTTACACCAAGACACTTTATATCTACAAATCAAAGGACTCCCAATGGTTGGAAAACTTTCTCCCATACAACCAAATGTATACATGAATAACCTAGAAGAGTCACTATCTTCCCATCCACTTTTCCCAAAATCTACATGTAATGGATACGTTGATCACATATTTTTATATGGACACATCGCGAATCTCTTCTTGACTTTTGCTAATTTTTACAAATTCAATCGATCAAAATATCGAGTTCACTTTAAAAAAGAATTATCAAATTATTTCTTTTCTTGATATTTAATTTCAAACTTAACACATTCATTATTTACAAAACCTACCGAGAAGCCTATCACATTAGACTTCCATTCTGCTCACGATATCAAAATAAAAAGAGCCACCTTCTTTGGACATTTACACAGAATAAAAACTGGCATCAAACTTCAAGATGATACACAACAAATTTGCCCCTTATTCTATTCCAATAACTACCCTAAAAAAGGATCTCAAGATGGTTATCAGAGTTTCAAGATGAAATTGAACCAGAAAACTACATTAAATATTTATTCTGTGATGATCATGCTCATACTTCTACAAACTTTACACTTTTAGTTCTCCATCTAGTCTTCTTCTTTGACTACACCGTGTCCCCAAGTTGGGGGTCGGTGGCTGAGATCCGCTCTCTCCATTTTTTCCTGTCCTGCGCATCCTCTTCGGTCAGTCCAAACTGCTTCAATTGCTCCATCAGTCCGTCCTTCCATCTTTTACGCTGCCTCCCTCTACTTCTTCTCGATAGCTTGGCGCACGACATCGTCTTCTTTCTTCCTTAAAACATGTCCAAACCACGGCAGCTTACACCGCTCTGCCACAGCCATCACATTGACATCAACTCCCGTCTTTCTTCTCACTTCCTCGTTTCTTTTTTCTCTCTCAGCGTGACCCCCATCATTTTTCTAAGCATCTTCATCTCCGTTACTATTAATTTTCTCTGCTCCTTTTTCTTTAAACACCAACATTGATATCCATAAGTTAGAACTGGTCTGACAATTGATGTTTAAATCCTTGCTTTTAGTTTCATTGGCATTCTTCTATCGCACATGATCGCGTTTACTTCTTTCCATTTCAACCAACTAGCATTTACTCTTGCTTGGATGTCTTTTTCACAACTTCCATTTTCCATAATCTGGGTTCCTAAATATTTGAAAGTTTTCATCTGCTTCAGCTTTTTTCCGTGTCTGTCTTCTACCTCTCATTTTGCTACATGCCATGATCTGTCTTTTATTCATTCATTTCCATCCCAAATTTTTCCAAACTCTCTTGCCATTTTATTATTCTCTTCTCGAGCTCTACTTCGTTATCCGCCAGTATCGCTAGATCATCAGCAAACAAAAGTTCCCAGAGATCTTCCTTTCTTAGATGATTTGATAGCTCATCAACAACTAAAGAAAACAATAATGGGCTCAGTGCTGAACCTTGATGTAAACCAATTTTAACATCATATTCTCTTGAGACAGGAGTTCTAATAGTGGTTCTCGAACATTTGTACATTTCCTGCACCAATCTCACAAGTTTTTCGGGAAGTCTCTTTTTACGCATGCACCAATACACCACTTCTCTGGGAATAGTATCATAGGCTTTCTCTAGATCAACAAAACCACAAAAAAACATCTGAATTTCCTTCAGTTTTCTTCCCTATAAGTTGTTTATAATAAAAATGGCATCTATTGCACTCTTTCCAGGCATAAATCCAAACTGTTTTGGGTCTATCTGTATCACTGACTGAATTCGCGTGTCTAAAATCCGTTCCATTATTTTCAGTCCATGTTCCAGCAATTTTATTCCACGGTAGTTACCATATTCTAAAACATCTCCTCTCTTCTCCCTCCAGTACACAATGCTATAAAACGGAAGATTTCTAAACTCACCAAGCTTAACTGCCTTCCAATTAGAATCGTAACTCAAACTCCCCCAACATTAGAATCTCTGCTTTAAGAAAAACATCATTCACAAATTAACCTGCAATCTATGTAAACAAAATTACATTTTTTGAAACGAAAAGACCAGCAGTACTTAGATACAAAGAACATTTACAAGACGCCATGCACCAACGTGATAACAAACCGATTGGTGTGCATTACTACATCAACACACTAACACTGCAAATCCCAAACTAGAAATGGATTGTTTTTCACAAAGTTCTTACATTTTTTGTCAATTTTTATGAGATCAGATAAAGTTTGAGCTTTCATAATAATATTTGCAGCTAAATCTAGCTGCTTTGTATTGAGATTCTTCTCATAGAACTTTATTATTTCATACTTTATTTTTTAAAAAAGAAACAAAAGTTATTGAAAAATAATAAAAATCAATACATGCAATTTTCAAACAGCTTTTATTCAAACAATTATTTAATTCAAAACAATATAAATAAACACATAGAACAAAAATTATACTCTATATAATTAATGCTATAAAAATTTTTTTAAAGTAAAAATAGATTATAAAAGACTTTTGAAGTGTTTATAAAATATAAACAAAAATAAAAATAAAGAAACTTATGAGTTAGAAAAGTAAGTTGTTAATCAAAAAGATAATAAACAAATTTTATGTTCAATAATTTTAAGTTATGTATTTTAAAATTCAATCCGATATACGCGAATCATTTTCTTTCATTTTTTGCTATTGGGATTATAGAAGTTATCCGATATATTTAATACCGGATCCGGTATATGCAATTTTTTAACATGGAAAACAAAAAAAAGATTGGGACTGAAATATTTCTCCAATCCGAGTCCGATATATCCTATTTTTACTGTAGTAGAAAGAATAATTTATAAAAATTAAAAAATATTAGCACATTTCTGCATTTCTTCAACAGACGGAAAAGAAAATATATACTAGAATATAAAGGTAATATCTGAGAATAAAAATGCAACTATGATATCCAAAATGTATATATAAAGCTGTCTGTACAGGGCCAAATTTTTTAAGCTGGAGGGAAGCTTTTGCATTCAAAGAATCTAGGATTTTCATTCTACGGGGTATCGCCCGCCTGAATAAATTTATTTTGGGACGATATTTTGAAAAGTTCTACGACATCAACTCTAAGGAACTTCATTTGTGCTACTGAATTATTGATTATTTCAAGGTTCTCATGAGAATATTTAAATTTTAATTTATATTAATAGAAAAAATACTTTACTCAAGCTTCGAAAATAACATGATGGGTAACACTCAACGTGATGAAATCTGGAAAGAATTCCACCGCATCAAAAGACCAGAAAAAAGCATAACTTCCTGCATCTGCAAAAAGTGTGGAAAAGAGATGTTAGGAATAGTGCAGAGAATGAGGAAACACTTTCATAATTGCTCGCCCACAACAACAGGTATGTCAGCCTATTTTCTTCTCTGAATAACATGCGTGCTTGGACATTCTCAAGAATACTTTTTTCGACGAATCATAATCCTTTAGATCGTTTTTACTTTGTTATTGGTGGGATGTAATCAGTGCGTGTTTGGTGTAGTGAAGATGCTAGGGGCGATAATCAGGAATCACTTTTTCGTATACAAAAGGAGAAGAAAAGCTTTGCTTTCTATACAGATTTCGATTCTACTAAAAATAAGCAATACTCATTACGTGTTGGTGTTATTATACACCAATATAAATATATTTTTATGATTTATACTAATTTATTTCTATTATATATAATAAAAAAATAGGTAAGTTTATTTGTTATATAAATAATAATCAGAAAAAATTTGAAACCATAATAAATGTTAGATGAAATGTAGATATTTGAAACCTGGATTATAGATCGTTCAACGGTGAAAGCAAATTTCACCAAAGTTCGCATATGACAGGTGGCCAACTTAATTCAAGTCAGATACCACATATCCAAGAATGAAATTTTTTTGCTGGACTCTTTCTTTTTGTTGGCATTTTGAACTGTTGTATTGCACGTGTGAAGGCTTCCAAGTCTGGTGATAAAAATATATGAATGTCAACATCTGTGATCGCCATTTTTTATATAGCCAATTTCGCTCACTCACCCATGCACGGATGATATCGTTTTCACCAGAGGTTTTTGAGTCTCAGTTGATCAGCTCCTCTCCGCCCATTAGTTAATGCCTATAAACAGTGAAAGCTTTTGCATAGTCTTAAATCTCATTTCAAAATTTTTATAGGAAGTTTTATTGAGTCGAGTCACTAGGCATATTGATAACGATTGATAATGATAATGCTAGAATGAATTTGAATTCTTCCTTTATACATATAATTATCATTCTTAATTATAATATTCATTCGTATATATAATTACTTGTTATATATTGCATTTGTTTTTCTTAATTATAATATGCATACATATTTTCTTTCTTTTTTTGAATTTGAATTGTCACTTTTGCTCCTGTTTTTGCAAAGGACGATTCCCTAATTCAGGACTGTATCCACCATTGTGATCGTTAAACAAGCTTGGTGGTCGCGTAAGACAGTATGTAGTTAAGGCATTTGAAAGTGGTAATTATCTTGGGAAGAAAAAATTTAGGGCGCCTCTCATTTTTTTTATTTACAACATTGGTTCTCATTCTGATTTTTTCATTTCTAAAATTGCGCTTCTGATTAGTAAATAAAACATATGTGTAGACCTTTACACGCGAGTTTAGCTGTTGCGAAAAGATGCATTGCTTTCGTTTCCAGTAGCTTACAGCATCATCATCATCAGTGCAACTTCTTAATCCTAAAATTTAGAGAATTTTAGGGTCTGTTCTTTTTCAGTTAATAATTTGACAATAATCATCACAGTGCAACTTCTTTCAGGTGTGCGAATATACCTTAGCACGGAACATAAGTAAAATAGGTTACGACATGTAAGCTATACGCCATCATATGCACAATTTAGTATGATGATAATTGGTATGTAATGAAATGATATATTTTGATGCTTACTTTGTCCAATGATGTAATTATAATGTGCGGATGTTTATAACATGGCGATAAATCACAAATGCCATATCAAATTTTGGTAAGTATAAGTCTAAAGAACAAAAAGTGAAAAGTCCTTTCTCTCATGAATGATAATTTATAAGATTTTATCCTGAAAGAGTTGTAGTCAATCGGGTATTCTTTGATCTAGAAAATTTGTTTAGCTTTTGTTTTTCTCAATGCAGTCAAAAGTGTTTAAAGAGGCCACGCGAAGCTTAATCCTAGGTAACGCTATTGAGGGTAGAAAAATTGAATCGAGATTTTTAAAAGCGAGCGTTATAAATATACGTAGTCGTTAAAGAAGATTTGATTAAGATTCGTAAAGAATATGAGTTTTTAGAGCGTTTTAATAAATCGAATTTCAGTAAAGTTGCTATATTTTTCCTTAAATTTAATTTCTTATTCCATTTGATCCTTTTTGTCAGCTTATTTTTTTTAAAATTTTATTTAGAAAGACTTAAAGATTCCAGCATCGACAATGAAGATAAGCAGGTGCAACAGAGAGTATAAAATTAAGGCTATTTTTTCAAATACGTATTTTTATTTGTTTTATGAGGAGGAAGTTACACGAAGACTTTGTGGTAAAAATTTAAACAAATATTCCCAGCTTCTATTTATCAGTAATTGTAATTATTGCTATCTATTGCCCCTTATATTTATCACTAATTCTTTTTATATATTTATCTCTATTTATTATCAATGGTTCTCTCTATCGTTTATATATTCATTAGGGTGATGACTCAGAGAAAAATTTTCAAATAAAAAAAGGCCTGTCATTTTTTTAGGTGAGCAATCCAGTTTTTAGTTTAAAAACACAAAAAAAATATAAATCAGAAAAAAAATTTACCCAGGACAGGAAATTACATTTATTCTATAAATTATTAATTTCCTAAAACTCAAATATTTTCTTATATAATTTATCAGTATATTATTTTTAAAATTTTTCATATAACAAAAATTTAATTAATTTTTATAAATACAAAAATTACGATTTGTCATATATAATTATTTTTTTTGATTTTTTTATTTAAAGTAAGTAATGGCTGAATACAAATCTGCTACTATTATTCTAAAAAACTCTGAAACTTGAAAAAAGAACCTGGTATCTAAAAAGAATTCAAGAAGTTTACCACTAGTGAAAAACTTGTCATCATTAACAAGATTGCCTAGAAAAGTTTTAGGCTTCTATCGAACTCTTTCTGATAGAGAAAAACTCAAACAAGAAAGAATTAATATTATCTATCAAGAGTTATCTTCCTTATGGCAAAAAATGAGTATTCTACAACTGAGTAAGCAGACGATTTTCGCTAAAATACAAAAAATTATCAAAGAATACGAAAAGAATCAAAAATACGCAAAAGAAAAATTTGGAGATGAGATACTTGATTTGTTCGACATAACAAAGGTGGATGGAAACTGGCTATGCAAGAGGATAAAGTATTTTATCAGAAACAAGTTGAGTCAAAGTGTAAAGTTGGTTATGTACCAAATAAAAGTGCACCCATATCTTCTATTCATCCATCCAAAAGAATAAAAAAAAACAAGTGATAGTTTTTTAACATTTGATGAAACAAGCCTAAATTCAAATGAGATCAATGAAACAGACATCTCGGATGATGAATATAATGATGCTTTTCAAACTAGCATAAAAGAAAAAACAAAGTCGTCTACGTCACAGTCTGTTAAACTAGTAAAAAACCTGTCTATTTCAACACATAAAGCTTCATTTATCCACACCATCCCAATCTGGAATATTCAAAGCAACTATAGCACACGCAAGTTATACAAACTAAAATTTTAGGGTTTATAAAACCCCAGTTTATTGGTTGCCAACATCATATTCTAGACAGAGTATTGAAACATGTTCTGGACTTTTTTTCCAGCTAAATCAACTGATCCAAATATGAACTATGAATTCATAACACCAATACTTTAAAGTTATGATGAATTGAAAAAAATGTAATAAAAGTGTGAGAATGTCTAGAAATTTGGGTCTGAGCATATGTGAATGAATCGTTATTATTTGAAGTTTCTTGTATGAAAGAATAGGACCGCGTGTTCACCTGTTTAAAAAAATCTAATTTTGTGAAGATGTTACGACAAACTGTCATGTTTAAAATATATTTAACCTCGCTGTTACACTATATCTTTTCATCAAATTCACTTTAAATCAACTAAAAAAACAGGGGAGGGGGATGCCATGTACCATGTATAGGTGGGTCGAAAATTGGAAATCCACCTCAGGAAATTTCTGATTTCTACCCATTAGAAGAGCAACTAATTGAATTAAAAAATGGCTAATTTTAAAACAGATTTCTGGACAAATATTTATAAAGAAAAAGAAGTGGTGGGGTTTCAGGCACTTAACCTTCTTACTTTCCCAACAACGTATATGTTGAAATTGTTTATCACCGAAGGACGACATGCGATGTTGTCTGTCAACAATATATCTCAGTAACTTCTTTGTCAAATTAAAAGATTGTAATTGTTACGTTTTAACCAGAGAAAGCGTAAAATAAAGGAAGGTATAATTTATTGAAAGCCAAAGAAGAAGTGCGTGTATTCTGACAAACACACTAGTATTTATACACTTGAAAGATCCTATGCAAATTTTCCAGTAACAACCCAAATCAAATGAATGGATCTTTGTAAGAAACTATTTCCATTGACTTGATAGGACTTCATGCAAATTCTTCTTTAATTTGCATGCACTTTGGAAGCGGGAAACAATTTTGCACTGCTGCTGAGGGAAAATTGTGCAAACGCCTTATTTGCATAAGCTGCTTTACAACACCTCCCCACTAAGCTTCTGGTTCACCCGGAAGGCGAATAACGGCGAGGGGGTATTCCTTTGTTCTTCCGCGAAGATCGACGTATTCTTTGGGGCTCTTGTGCTGCGTCGGCTTCAGACGGTAACTGATCATGCAGATTCGGATCATTTCGCCTGGCATTTCATGAGCAGGTGCGTCTTCGGTGGAAGAGACGTCCAATCCCGGTTGGGCGTCCTCGGAGGAACATGACGTGGTTGTAGCTGCTCCAGGTAGGTCCACAGGGCTGGACTCGGACATTATATGTTCGCCTACCTTTGCGCATGGTGACAACGGCAGGAACACAGCAGGCGTCTTTTTCGTGGCGTGAACCGAAGTAGAGCGCGTATACAGCGTCCCCAATATTGTAGCGATGAGCCAGCTTCGATAAGCTTTTTTGTCCTTGTGTTCTTGAAGCTTCCTTGGCTTGCTTTCCTTGAGCAGCATGCGCTGGAGATGGCAGCAGCACATCGATCTTTGTGCGGATCTGGCAGGAGTTGAGTAGTTTGTTTGATGAAGATCCCGTAGAGTTGGGCGTTCGGCGATTCTGCATCAGGAATTCTTGCAGCGCTCTTCTCGGAGGAAGCGAGGATTTTCGTAGAGCCCGCTTGACAGTTTGGATCAATCCTTCGGCTGCCCCATTTGTAGCTGGATGGTATGGCGCTCCGGTGAGATGAGTTATCCCCTTATATTTTAGGTTTATGTTTCTTTTGTAAATCACTAAAAAGCATTTTGATTTCTTAAATCAAAGTTAGATAATAATTCTGTTTGTGTCGTACGTAAAATGGGTCGGCAAATGAAAAAGGTTAAGAACCGGTGTTATAAAGGCTTCGTAGGTATTTATTGGTGTTTCTTTGTTTGCCAGATCTGGAGCCAGATAAGGCTTTTATGATTTTCAGAAAGTTTTTGCCAAGGGTGGAAGTAGAGAGGTAGGGCTTAGTTAATTTTTTATGTTAGTTAAAGTTAATGAATAACAATTAAAAGGTTTGCTTTAGTTAATGATTGCACATTGGGATAAGGATAAGGATATGTGAGTTTTGAGATGTTTGATATATCGTCTCGAAAGTGGGGATGGTTGTTTATATTGGTTGACTTATTGAGCCTTTTGCTGATTTATCTTGTGATATGCGAGTAAGTTTGGGTTGCATCCTTGTCATTTGTTTGTTCTCTGCGGTTTTATTTTTAGTGTTGAAAGTGAAGTCTGTTTTTGAATTTTTGTTTTGTAGAGTTGCATTGTGTTTCAATAGCTGTTAAAATTGGTTTTGTGAGACCAACTTTTTTTGAGATGTTATCAGTTTGTCGCATCATTTGAGAAGGAGTTGAAGTCTTAATATTTATTGCGACTCCGATTATAGTTATATTCATAATTGTTAGATTAAAAAATAAATTCATATACACTGTGCAACGTTGCAAAAACGCAACAAAAATGTTTATCTTTTTAGTCCAAGCCTTGTTTTTTTGCAACCTCATCATAGAAAAAGGCTGAAAAATTCAATAAAATTAAAAAAGAACCTTTTTTATTTTACATTTAAATTAGTTTGTAAAGGAGTTTAATTCCGTTTAGGAGTAAAAAAAAGTTTTAAGCCAATTATTATTTATCTTTGGGAAAAAAATTAGAATAAATTCAGTTTATGAATCGTATTGGTTTGTCTTAGATGAAAAGGCTATAGACAATAATTTGAAAACCTTTTTGAAGAGAATACAAGAAAGACAATAAACTACAAATACAAAGTAATAGAACATTTTAATGAATTGTGTTGGAGAATATAGATCAAACATTTTACTTGCAACACAAAGCAAAAATGAAGTCCGAGTCAAAAAATTATTAATAAGTGTGGGCGTAGTTGGCGTCGACAAAATGTAAATAAGTGGAGTCCGAGGGGCCTAACATCTTTCCGACTACACAACCCTGGATGCAAATGCCATATGTGTTATGTTAAGATAGTTAGATTAGGGGTTGTAATTGTATTCTCCATGTATGTTTGGAATAAGTATCTGGTGGCTTTGTTGTAGTTAGTCAAAGTTCTGAGTGTGTTTATGTTTTGCTTGTTTGAACTAAATTGTGGTAAGAATAGGATGATAGCGATGTGATTGTGTGCTATGATGTAATGTTGGTCCATATTTCCATAATTGGAATAGGTTGTGGCCATGACTATTTGCCACAATACAATTCAACGTTTCTCCGCGAATTGTAAGGATTTTTAGTCACAATTTAACATATTGAAAAATAAAACTAAAGTAATTTCAAGTTGGAAAATATAATGGATATTTCTCAAAAAATTCATTTAAAAGTATTTAAAGCTAATCTAGCAATGGGATCAATACGTAAACTTTTTCTTAATAAAGAAAAAAAAATAAAAATAATAAAAATGAAATATGTAAAAAAAAATCTTACAAAAGGCGTATTTATTTTACTTTTTATTTCATTCAAAAAAATTATATTTTTTTTAATTTATCTATTCTAATATATTTTTTAAATTTATTATAACAAACTTTTTTATTCCTACATGATATTTCTTTTGCCTTTATACCATTTTTCCTGAATACCTGACATTAAAGAAAGAATTTGCTAATTTTGTATGATTTAATTTCTGAACTTGAGGGTTTAAACATTCATCTAGATGCCTGCACTTTTTTAATGTTTATTTCAACATCGTATCAAATATTTTAATCTCCTATTATTTTTTCTCAACAGTTTGAGATTATCTTATGCGCCCTTTAGATGAATCAAAAATGTTCATTAAATCTTGTAATATATTAGAGCTCTACGATTTCTTGAAGTCTTTTGTAGATATAGTATAAAATGTGATTTTTTATTTAAGGACTCATATTTTAAGTCTCAGTTGAAAATAGAAACTCCTGAGAAAAATCAAAATCTTCATGTAGAGCAAGTGAAAATGAAGAAAGAGATTCGTAAAAGTTCTCTGAAGATAAGTACAGAATATAATTTTATGTCGTATTCTTCATCTAAATCGGACATTTTTAGGTGTTCAAGATTCTAAAACTATCACAAGTGTTTCATCACGCTCAAAAAGGTTTCCAAGTGTGAGTATTAGCCTTCTCGTTTTAAAAAAATTTCAGAGAAGATTCTGTCTTTATTTTTCCTATGTTATCTGTATACATTAAAACCTCTCTTTCAGTGATCCTCAATCGGGGAGGAATTCCTCTGACAGCGGAGATCAGAAGAGATAAAACTATCAACATTTTTTTGGAAATATTAAAATCAGGCAGCATTTTTATTCGTTATTAAATGTGCATAAGCGCTCTATAAATTTGAGAGTAAAAAGCTTGCGAGTCGCTGCTATCGTTAGTGAACACCGACTACTTAAAAGACACAATTATTCCTGTAAACTAGTGTAACCTCTTATGAAATCTCTTTTCTATATACACGTGTTGTTGAGATGAGCTTTTTAAATTTATGTATCCTTCTATAGAAGGATATAGAGCGACACTTTGGATTCAATTCAATCTTTTGAAGTGAAGTACCTGTTTTATTCTCGTTTTTTTTCAGGATGGAAAAATCCTTAGAAAAGTGGAAATGGTATTGAAAAGGTCAGATTTACGAAAGAACACAATCAAAACTATTTTAACTCAAGTAAGAGTAAATACTTTTTTTCTTTCGACTTTTCATAATAATTTTTTTCAGGTTTTCCAATATTACTCTGACTTTGACCTGCGTCAAAAGAAAAAGTTAATCTCATCTCATATCAAAGAAGTGAAATATTTTTAATACTTTTTTTCTCAAAATCAATTCATCCATTATTGTTTTCTGCTTTGAGAAAAATCTTGACTTGGGAAATCCCCTTGACCTAAGAATTTCATGAATTCACTAAAATCCTGAGGCATTTCGTCAATTTTTTAGTGATTCCACGAAATACCTGACGTGTTATTTTACTTATTTTATGAAATAGCTAGGAAATTTTAACATATATTTGATTGAATCGTACTTTTGCGAAGATGAAATATTCATCAAAATTTCTTTATTTTTACGAAGATATCAAGAAAATTCCCCCTATATTTGCCTTCTGAGAATTCCAAAAATATATATAAAGTTATTTTATGTAACTCATCCATAAAACATATGTCTTTCATTAGTTGAAAGTTAGTGTTTTCTTTTTCATCATTCAGACATTTTTTAAATACAGAAATTGATCAAATCATTTGAAGATAAATACCGTAGAAAATCCAGCTTTAGAAAAATACGGAAAAGAACATTTTTTCACAAAATGCTGTGGTCTGGTCACCCTAGCTATTGGTAATTGATCGACTGTATTCACCATGTTAATCCACGTCTTTTGTGGTTTGCTTTTAATATTTAACTGAATTATTTTCTTATTAATGCTTATTTCTTTCAAAACTAATAATTATATAACTAAATAATTTTATTTTTGTGAGCAGGCATTCCTTAGTACAGCCCTGTACGCGTTATAAAAATTTGTCCAGCCTGCCCACTATTTTGGTTTCTTGCACGAGCTGGCACCAGTATCAAAACTCTTTTAATTAAAAGCGTCCTCTCTCCAGTTTTAGTTTCGAAACCTCATCCCCTGCCTGTCTGTTTGTATATACGAGTTATTTTAAGATATTTTTGACTTGGAATGAACATGACAAATCATTGAATTTATTCAACCGTATGAAAAAAAGTATTTTTTATACTATTCTTTAAATTGTCTTCTCTATTTGATGCTTAATTGAAAAAAGTTTATTTTATTCTTAATTCTCACATTAATTTTAGTGAAAACTTGAACAAAATTATTTTAATAATTCCTATCGTTCAAAGGGTGCACATGCAGGGTGTTGACAAAAGAAACGTTCACACATGATGGATAAAATATCAAAAATATGTTTTTAAATTTGTTACACTGTTTTGTAATATTGATTACAAAAACATACATATAAAAAATATACACATAAGTAAGTGTATATTTTATGTCTATTTGGGTGCCTATTTTTGAAATTTCAGCCATCTTTTGGGTACGAATTGACCAATTTAGTTACAAAATGTCCTGTTTTTTGTTTTGGTTACGAAATGTTGGTCTGTTTTTGTCTTATATATAAAGAATTGAAAGCGAATGAATATATATTGGGTTATAATATTAATTTATACTCTTTGAAAATTCCATTGTCCATCTTATTTCATAGAAGTAATCTGATGAATTTGGCGAAATTACATCAAAGTGAGGTGGAAGTATTTAAAAACTGAAGCTTTTTAATTTTGTTGTCTCCGGCATTAAATGAAAATATTTGTAAAAGCGAATGAAGCTCTTCTTTGTTTTTACAAAAATGCCTGAGACAAGAAAATTAAAAAGTTTCAGTTTTTGTAAATATATTTTAAAAATGACATTACTCTATCCTAACAATAAAGCTGAAAATTCTTTTTGCAAATATATTATAAAAATCACATTATCTAACCCTATCCACAAACCTAAAAAATCTCTTAGCCTTCCTAAAATTTTTGATGATTTAAAGAATATTGTGTTATTATTTGATTAATTGAGAAATGTGTTATTTAAAATCGTGAAGAATTGTAAAAATATACGTAATAACTTTTGTAACATCGTCTCCCAGAATAAGGTATATATCAAATCTTACATCTGATCAAATATGAATAGAAAGTTGAACATTGTCTCCGTGATCATTTGTATCAAAGCATGCACCTAGCACACTATGGAATAGAAACCACCGTAGTATACACGTTGGAGATGACATTCAAGTCGTCTACCCGCGTTCAACCTACAGGTTATGAGAATATTTCATTACATAAGATAGAAGAGTTTCCTAAAACTCTTCATACAGAAAAAATATTTCTTCAATGTGTGTGTGCGCGCGCGTGTGTGAGAATCGAAAATTAAAATTATTTTATAAAAATCTAAAAATATATTTTGGTTATTGTAGGAGAGTGGTTTATAATGAAAAAAAGAATATAAATTATTGAGAAAATTTATTAAACACATCTTTTGACAAAGCGCAATCCAAAATCCTTCTTTTTGGAGGAATCAAAGTGTAACTTTTTTCGCTGTGATTCAAATTTTTTATACGATACTGAAAACAATAAATACTTGTTATTGTACTTATTTTGTGATATTTTTTACCTAGAAATAATATTTTAGTGAACCAGTTTGGGGGATAATAATAAAATTCAGCATAAACACGTAATTATATTTAATCCGATGCATTTTGAACTGACTTAAAATTTTGACGAATAATCCAAAAGTTATAAGCAATATAAAAACGAAGATTAATTTATAAAAAAAACGGAAAACTAAAACTATTTTATAAAAATCTACAAATAAATTTAGGTTCTGATAGTAGAGTGGTTTTATAATGGTGTTGAAAATTGTTACAAATAAAAGTTGAAAATTTCTCAAAATGTAACAAGCGTTTAAGTTCAAAATTACTAAATATAAAAAATATGCGCCTCTCATCTGCTAATTAGGAAGAAAACTGAAAAATACAAAATAAAGTTCGTCTTTTTTCATTTTAAGTTCGTCCTTGTGACCTTAACATTAAATCCGTAATATAATATACTAATATAAATTATAGGAATATAATTTCATATTCCTTTTTGCAAGAAACTTAGAAGCTAAAATGAATTGATTTTTTTAGTACTTCATGGAATTTATTCCTTATTTTCAATCGTTTGTGCATGTTTTAAAGTTTTCTGTTTACATTTGCAAAAGATTTCTTATTTAATTTTCCTGAATTTCAAAATAATATCTCATGAGCAAACTCTCAAAATCAGTTTCAAGTTAATTTTTTTTTTAAATATTTTGTTTATAAACAAAAATTAAATTTGTTTTTTTAATCAAAAACTCATAAATTTTCCACTTGATTTTTGCTATTTTTAAAACAATTTTGATAAATAAGGTCATAAACTTTATACTAAAATGGATGTTAAAACAAACGGTTTTAAACTTAAAAATATATCAATTTTTTTAAATTAATTTTTTTTTAATTTCTTATATAAACTTATAAGTAAAAAATATATTAAAATTTGAAAAAATAGTTCCTATTTTTTTTAATTTGAACATACTTTTGAAACGGATTTAATGTTAAAGTCACAAGGACGATCTTAAAGTGAAAATGCTATATATCGCATGATACATTTGGTTGAGAAATGCGAAAGTTATAAGCGTTTTAATATTTGGCTAAAATTTAAGCTTGGAACACTACAAATAAACTAAGCGTACACTAGCCCGATAAAATAAACCACACACGCGTGCTAAAGATGTGGTGAAGCGTATGCGACATAAGAATTCACTGTTTCTTTAAAAAATATGAAAAGTGGGATAAAAATTGTTTCGAAATAAAAGTGGACTACCATTAATCAACACAACTTTTAGATTCGATCGACATTTTTCACTTCAAAAAGTAATTTAAAATGTATTAAAAAACATTATACTGACCACAAAAAAGTAAAAAATATAGATTTATTTTCGACAGTGTTCTTTAATTATGACATTTTAAAAAGGAAAAAACTATATTCTACATTTGTTATATGAAATATTGGAAAAAAGTATACAAATTCATCAGTTAATTATTGGTATTTTTGAATTAGATAAAAGTTGCTTGACCTCACATAAAAGCATATTTTGTAAAAAGAAAAACATATTTTTTTGTAAAACCTAGCCTATCTTCAGCACAAAGAGTATGGCTTTCCAATGATACTATTTTCAACAAAAAAATTGTTATCTTCACATCATGCTCTTCATAAAAATTAGTTACTTTTTTTTACTAATATTTAGACCAAATTTTTCAGAGTAAAGTCCAGTTATCAAAAAACTTTAAAAGTTTTTGCAATAATAAATTATTCAGGCATATATAGGAAACGATAAGCTTTCAAATGATATATGTATCATAAAAAATATTGAATAACACTTCATTTTTATGTTCAAAATAAATAAATAAAAAAATACAAAAAAATCATCATATTAACGCGTTAACGACCAGAATAATCAGACGATATCTAATGTAAAGAAGAAGATTTGTATTAAAAAGCATTAGTAAAATCAGACGATTTACATTTTTCTAAAGTCGACTGTCGTCCATTAAAGCTTGGTCTTAAATGGGTTAAGATACCCATGTTAAAATTTGTCCACTTTCATTTTAAATTCTTCTTAGTTACTTAATATTTAATAAAATAAATTCATCCTTTTCTTAGCGAATAGCCAAACAAAATTGATATTTTATATAAAAAAATTCCTTTTATATTTTAGTTGCTAAGATAATCAACTCTTGTCTCAATTTGATGAAATTTTGCTCTCTATGTCCATGCACGAAAACTATACAGAAAACACTTATTGTCTACATTAAAAGATATATTAATATACGAAATTTTATATACATAAAACTCTAAATGAATTGAAATAAATATTGTATAAATTTTACTTATCCCTTTTTTTATTTTGGTATCGCAAATTATTTCTTTTATGTGACTTAAAATGATCTACTTGTAGGATGGAACCAGTTTTTTCGTTTACTTAAATACATGCTAGGCTTGCTGTGAAAGACTCTCTAAAATATGCGCTTCAAAAGTGAAAAGCAAGTCATCATGGCGAAAATTAAATCTAGCAAGTACACCAACGAAAACCCATGTTTTATTTAAATTTATTTCTATAGACACACAATAAATTGGTGGATATTTTGTGCTGGACTTTTTAAGCTTGTTAATTCATTGTTAGAAAAATATTTATTTAATTTTAGTGCCGCATTTAAAAGTTTGTTTGTTTTATGTTATCTTAGTTTTTATATTTACTTTGGATTATAATAAAATCAGTAAAATAAAATTTCATATACACTAGCTATATTATGAAGTTGTCCTATGAACCTATGTAATTAATTAACTCTGATTCATTGCATTTTTAAATGTAGCGCAACTTAAAAATGAAAGTACCAAGCCATTCTTCAAATTCAGGATATAGCATCTTTGAGAATATATGAAAAACCATGCGTGAAAGCATGATTTTAGACGGAGGAAGAAAGTTTACTGAGAAATTAATTCAACCTTTTTAATTTTTTTATATTTTGAAAAATATAATCATAACTATAAAGTTTACTACATGTTTAGGTTGCATACTCAATCTTCCAAATACAGGACACATCATTTATAAATGATTTAGAAGGAGCAATTTATCTATATACTTATGTTAGCTTCATAACATTAGATTGTTCATAGAGCCAGCTGTACCCTAAGAAAACTGTCATTAATAATAAATCAACCAAAAATTAGTGAAAGAGATCAACTTGAACACAATTTTTATTTCCAAACGGTCCAATTATTACAGAACTTCATTTAACCAATGGATGAACCAAGATATTCTGAAGATAATTAAAAAAGGGACAAAATACATCTTAAGTTGAAACACACTCATTCGGAGCTCTTGAAACAACAGTATGTTAAAATAAGAAACATAATCAAGTATAAAATAAAGCCAGCTAAAAAAGCACATATGGAAAATCTCTTGAATGAAAGCACTTCAACCAAATCTTTTTGGAACAATCTCAATAGCGTGATTAAACCTAAAAAAAAAGATAAAATAGTTTTAAAAAATGATAAGGGATTTTTAGTTTCTGAAGCAAGTACCATAGTCAACCTTTTTAGCACTCAGTTCAAATTCACCTCTAATAACCCTTCTCATAGCTTCTCTGATGATGATTTTAATATTTGTTCCGATTGTCAGTTTAATTATCATAGATTTACTATGAATGATCTCATTCTTGTCATTGATTCTATTAAGTCTGACTTTTTTGATGTGTATGGTATTGGACTTGGTTTGATTAAATGTATTTGTAATTCAATTGCAAAGTATCTTCTTATTGGTTATAACTCGTGCATTGACTCTTCTTGCTTTCCTCGTGTTTTCAAAATAAGTTAAATCATTCCTATTCATAAAAAGGGGATACACATGACGTCAATCGCCCAATAAGTCTGATTTGTACTCTTTCAAAAATCTTACAGTCAGCTTTCAACTTATCTTAAAAAAATGACCTTGTCTTCAGATCCCAATTTGGTTTTAGAAAGAGTCACAATTCAGAACTACTACATGCAACTTTTGTCAATAATGTAAAAAATTTAAATTACAAAAAAATGTGTCTGTTTTCATAGATCTATCTAAGGCTTTTGACAGCATTTGTCACAGATTACTTCTAAAAAAGCTATCACTGTATGGCTCCAAAGCCTCACATTACTGAAGTCATATTTGCATGAAAGGTAACAAATTGCCTTCTATGATGATGAACAATCAAACCCCATTCCAATAAGTCACGGAGTCCCCCAAGGATCAATCATCTTCCCTTGCTATTTAACATTTTCATAAACGATATATATAGGTGTTATAATACTATAGATTTTTTTTTATTTGCAGATGATATTTCATTTAATATATCAATCAATAACCGTGGTTTTTCTATTTTACCAGAAAGCATCGATAACGTTTTAAAATGGTGCGAGTTTAACATGGTCAAAATAAACTATGAAAAATCAAAAATTATTCTGTTTTACGAATCTAAAATTGATCTAAATGCTAAACAGCAGCTACCTTTTCAAGTAACTGACAAAGTTAACTTGTTGGGACTTGTGATCAATTCTAACCTTAGTTGGGATGATCACATCAAGCATGTGAACGCCAAATTAAGCAGAATGTTCATAGAGCCAGCTGTACCCTAAGAAAACTGTCATTAATAATAAATCAACCAAAAATTAGTGAAAGAGATCAACTTGAACACAATTTTTATTTCCAAACGGTCCAATTATTAAAGAACTTCATTTAACCAATGGATGAACCAAGATATTCTGAAGATAATTAAAAAAGGGACAAAATACATCTTAAGTTGAAACACACTCATTCGGAGCTCTTGAAACAACAGTATGTTAAAATAAGAAACATAATCAAGTATAAAATAAAGCCAGCTAAAAAAGCACATATGGAAAATCTCTTGAATGAAAGCACTTCAACCAAATCTTTTTGGAACAATCTCAATAGCGTGATTAAACCTAAAAAAAAAGATAAAATAGTTTTAAAAAATGATAAGGGATTTTTAGTTTCTGAAGCAAGTACCATAGTCAACCTTTTTAGCACTCAGTTCAAATTCACCTCTAATAACCCTTCTCATAGCTTCTCTGATGATGATTTTAATATTTGTTCCGATTGTCAGTTTAATTATCATAGATTTACTATGAATGATCTCATTCTTGTCATTGATTCTATTAAGTCTGACTTTTTTGATGTGTATGGTATTGGACTTGGTTTGATTAAATGTATTTGTAATTCAATTGCAAAGTATCTTCTTATTGGTTATAACTCGTGCATTGACTCTTCTTGCTTTCCTCGTGTTTTCAAAATAAGTTAAATCATTCCTATTCATAAAAAAGGGGATACACATGACGTCAATCGCCCAATAAGTCTGATTTGTACTCTTTCAAAAATCTTACAGTCAGCTTTCAACTTATCTTAAAAAAATGACCTTGTCTTCAGATCCCAATTTGGTTTTAGAAAGAGTCACAATTCAGAACTACTACATGCAACTTTTGTCAATAATGTTGTAAAAAATTTTAATGACAAAAAAATGTGTCTGTTTTCATAGATCTATCTAAGGCAGATTACTTCTAAAAAAGCTATCACTGTATGGCTCCAAAGCCTCACATTACTGAAGTCATATTTGCATGAAAGGTAACAAATTGCCTTCTATGATGATGAACAATCAAACCCCATTCCAATAAGTCACGGAGTCCCCCAAGGATCAATCATCTTCCCTTGCTATTTAACATTTTCATAAACGATATATATAGGTGTTATAATACTATAGATTTTTTTTTATTTGCAGATGATATTTCATTTAATATATCAATCAATAACCGTGGTTTTTCTATTTTACCAGAAAGCATCGATAACGTTTTAAAATGGTGCGAGTTTAACATGGTCAAAATAAACTATGAAAAATCAAAAATTATTCTGTTTTACGAATCTAAAATTGATCTAAATGCTAAACAGCAGCTACCTTTTCAAGTAACTGACAAAGTTAACTTGTTGGGACTTGTGATCAATTCTAACCTCAGTTGGGATGATCACATCAAGCATGTGAACGCCAAATTAAGCAGAATAAATGGCATTTTATTTCATCACAAAAATTTCCTTAACCAAAAAACAAAATTAACCATATATAAATCCGTCTTTCTTCCACATTTTCACTATTGTAATTTGATATGGGAAACGCTAACATCAATAGTTTGTTTTTTCAACAAAAAAAGCACTGCGAATAGTATATATGATATGGATAGAAATTCTTACACAACATTGGTGTTTTTCCGAGAAAAACTTTTGAAAGTATCAGACATATATTTATAAATTGAATTTTTTTTGTACAAATACTTTCACCTCATGCTTCCATTGATTGTATATGAAGAATTTATGGTAAATGAAAAGATAAAACCTTACGATTTACCTAATACCCACTCAGTTGAAATACCTTTCTATAGATTACAAAAATTTAAACAATCTTTAGTCTATAGAATAGTTACGCATTTGATCAGTTTACCTAATCCATTTGAATTTTATAACATTACTATCTCGAAATTCAAGCAAAATCTTCTTTGGTTCAAAATTATACCTATAGGTGTGCCATAAATAATTGCTACATATGTAAAACTATTCATTGATATTGACGCACATTTTAATATTTGAAGCTACAATTATATTTTTATGCCTTTTAAAACAATTCAATGTTTCTTTTCTTTTTTTCTTAACATGCATGTTCATTTAGCGGTTTTTCAAACATCATGTTTTCAATTACTTTGTTCATTTTATCAACTTTTTGTTCAATTATACTTAAATACACATGTGCTACTTTGTCATATATTATTTTTGTTTGAATCAATAAATTCTTTCTTTAACAAAATCAGACCATATGCGACAAAATGAACGAACAGCTTTTTTTTCTCTTCTTTCTTTTTAACTTTATTAGACAATAATACAACGGTTATATTTCGCAAAAGGGTATAAACACACAAAAAAGAAAGACAAAGAAATTTTCCGATGAACGGAGAAACTCTGCTTGGAAGAATCTTCGCATCAGGGTGGGTGGGTAGGGAGTAGTGACGATGCGAAGAAGAAAAAGTGACTCTGATCTGGATTCGTCGCTCTTTATACCCACTCGGAGTAGACAAGAATCTTGTGTTATCGAGGAGCATCCGGCAATCCGAGTTGTTATAAGGGCGGAGATAAGAGCAGTTCGCGCCAACTGGCTTGTTGACACCAGATGCATGATCGAGGTGGCGGGCGTTCGTCAAGGCTCCTATCTCTTACCGTACCATTGACCGTCGGCATCCGAGAGGCCAGAGCTGCTAAGGAACTTATTCCAGGCCGGAAGGATCTTCCAGGCTATTTCTTTGTTACCTGTGATTACACACCCCAGGATATTGATGGTGTGGGAGCAGGCATTGCTTGATCTGGAGGGTAAGTCAGCAGGAATGTTGGCTGATGGGATATACTTGATCCTGAGCGGGAGGCTCCAGGCGTTGTCGTCCAAACTCCTGAGCCAGAGGATGAGGATCGCCGAGATGGGGGAGGAACTCCCCCATTTCTTTAGGTTCTGGAGGCAGACCATTGAATCCGTCCAAGTCCATTTGTTTGGGAACAGTACCTGTCCAAAGCAGATGGCCAACATTTCTAGGTCTCCAATGTTCCAGCTTGAGGATATGCCGAAGGAGAAGGAAGAATCTCCCACAACTCCTAGGCCGTGTAGAGATGCATCTGTGAAAACTTCGGCGATCGGTGGGAGGAAGGATTGTATGTCCCAGAGATGCGTTGCCTTTTCCAGGAGCTTTGGTATTAGGATGCTTAGAAGGATCTTCGACATCCTGGATTCCTGTTGTCGATAGAGGGTAGTTAGTGCTCTGAACTCGCCTGGGAGGGTGGCCATCAACACTCCCAGGGTTCTAAGCTTCCAACGTTCCGGTATGGCGTGTTGATCCAAGGATAGGACAAAAGCCAGTAGTGCGCCAAGGACGTATTTGGTTCTGGATGGAGGTATACCCAGGAGTCTCTCTAGGAGAAACAGTTTAGCGCCCAGGAACTCCAGTGTTTGAACTGGGAGAGTGATTGATTTGTCCCAGTTGATGCGGACCCCGCATTCATCTTCCAGGAAAAGGGTGAGCTTTGAGGACAGTGATTGGGCGTCCTTGAGAGAAGTAGCCAGCAGGAGGATGTCATCCAGATTCATGATAATTTTGAACGGGACCACTTTAGTCCAACGATCTTTGAAGGTGGCCAAAAAGGTCTTGATCACGAGCTGGAGGATAGCCGGCGAAAAAGCTGCCCCCATCTGTATCTTTGTGAATTGAAGGGTGCCGTGCCGGGGCGATGAGATGCAAAAGCATTTGCGCCATGACTTTGCAATGTTAATGCCGTAAAAAGCGTCCCGAAGGTCTAGGCGGATGGCGAATCGCCATTTTTCTTCCAAATGTCGGAGGGAGAAAGGAGCGGTGAGCGAGATCGACGGTGTTTTAAACAGGGTGCTAGAAAACCCGAAGTCCGCGACCATTTTAACCTTCCCGCTGGCCTTCGGAACGAGGAAATATGGAGAGATAATTGCTGGTTTATGGCAGGGTTCCAGGATCTTTTTCTCCATAAGCTTGGGAAGGACGGTGTCCTCGAGGAAGGCGCGCTGCAGAGGAGGGGGCTTTCGTCTTTTGGAGAGTCCTACAAAGGATGTGCCGGAGGCAATGCGCGGCGCGAAGCCCCTTTTCAAGATTCTGAGGACCTTGGGGTGTCGAAGGTCTGCAGAAGCGCGAAAGTGCGAGTTAGAGACTGTAAAGACAGGATTCGGGGGGAGGCCCAGTTTCGTAGCTGTTGTCCAGAATTCCGCGAGTATCTGGTGGTAGGCTGCCACGTCCCTTACCGATTCAACCGGGCTGTCGTTGGGGACATCATCTTCTACCTCGTCAAAGGAGTAGATTTGCAAGAAGATCCTCCTCCAGACCGCTGCTGAAAATCTTGACTTGCCTTTAAGGTATACTTGGAGCAGCTTGACCGGGTCGGCCGGTAGTATAGAAGAGTTGCCGTTGATAACCACCCATATGTGGCCATTCTTGGTGTACACTCCTATATTGGGGTTTGAGGAGGTTCGGGCGCCGGCTCGGCGTTAGGAAGGAGCACATCCAGATCAGGGGTAATGCGTGGGGTGTCTGCGCTGGGAGAATCTGTAACCAACGGAGGCCCCACGATAGGGGTTCCTCCTACTATCTGGATAGTGTGCTGAACCAGTGGTGGAGGAGGAACAGGATCTGTTTCCACCGCTGGAGGAAGAAACAAGGGACGGTCCAGACGTCCTTGCAAGTTCCAGGATCCGTCAGCAATCCCGATTCGGGATTGTCGGAGTGACGGGACGAGGGGAGGTTCGGCGGGAGAAACTTCCACTCGTTGACCGATGGGCACCCCCCAAGGCATCCAGGAAGGAGCCAGGGTGAACTACCACAGAAGGAGTGCCAGGAGAGGTAGTAACATCAGGGACATGGGTCATGTCGGGGTGGGGAGAACAAGATGAAGTCCCCAGAGAGCAGGCGAGTCTGACATGCCGGGGCCTCCGCTCACTTCTTCGAAGGGTTCTTGGGGGCTTGAAACCCCGAACCCGAGGAGCGTGGTGGGTTTGCCCGGCGACGGGGAGACTTGTTCCGGCGAGGTGCGGGCGCCTGGATAGTCACCCCAGTGATTCCCGCTACTCCTAGGAGCGAGGGAGCCTGGTGAGTGACCTGGGTCCACGTAGAGTGGAGAGCAATTACATGGGTACGTAGGGACTGGTTTATCTTAGAAAGGATGTCCATAGGTAATTGGCTTACGAAGGGCTGGAGAGAAGACAGGTAGAGCAACATCACGTCGTCTTTCACATTTAGCTCCTTGAGATTAGACAGCTCCAAAATAACGTTGATTCGGCGATCCGCCAGTTCAGCAGGAGGGGTGGAATAAACCGAGGGATCGGCGTGATCCGAGGATCCATACCCCAATGGTAACGTGGATCGAGAGGAAGGAAAGATCGGAGAGCGAAGAGGATGAAGATCAGGCTTAGGTACAGAGAATCCTCCAAAAGCAGTGGAGAGGTGAGCACGAGCTGGTTGAGGAGTAGGAGGATCAAACGGATAACGGGTGGATTAAGCACGTTTTCTTCAAGAGCTGCAACCCGAGAGTACATGGAAGTACATAGACCCTGAATTGCAGCTTCGATAGACGCCATTCTTGAATTGTTAGAGGCAGAGAGATCTGTAAGGGCCTTCCCTAAGTCGGTGAGATCGACTGTTGGGAAGGAAGCAGAGGTTGACGCGGGGGTCTGTGAAGAGGGCATAACAGTAGTAGTAGTGACGATGCGAAGAAGAAAAAGTAACCCTTCTTTAGTAGGTCAATCACTCTCCCATTTCAAACACTGGAGTTCCTGGGCGCTAAACTGTTTCTCCAAGAGAGACTCCTGGGTATACCTCCATCCAGAACCAAATACATCATTGGCGCACTACTGGCTTTTGTCCTATCCTTGGGTTAACCCGCCATACCGGAACGTTGGAAGCTTAGAAACCTGGGAGTGTTGAACTACTACCTGGCCACCCTCCCAGGCGAGTTCAGAGCACTAACTACCCTCTATCGACAACCGGAATCCAGAATGTCGAAGATCCTTCTAAGCATCCTAATACCAAAGCTCCTGGAAAAGGCAACGCACCTCTGGGACATGCAATCCTTCCTCCCACCGATCGCTGAAGTTTTCATAGATGCATCTCTACACGGCCTAGGAGTTGTGGGAGATTCTTCCTTCTTCTTCGGCATATCCACAAGCTGGAACATTGGAGACCTAGAAATGTTGGCCATCTGCTTTGGACAGGTACTGTTCCCAAACAGATGGACTTGGACGGATTCAATGGTCTGCCTCCAGAACCTAAAGAAATGGGGGAGTTCCTCCCCCATCTCGGCGATCCTCATCCTCTGCCTCAGGAGTTTGGACGACAACGCCTGGAGCCTCCCGCTCAGGATCAAGTATTTCCCATCAGCCAACAATCCTGCTGACTTACCCTACAGATCAAGCAATGCCTGCTTCCACATCATCAATATCCTGGGGTGTGTAATCACAGGTAACAAAGAAATAGCCTGGAAGATCCTTCCGGCCTGGAATAAGTTCCTTAGCAGCTCTGGCCTCTCGGATGCCGACGGTCAATGGTACGGTAAGAGATAGGAGCCTTAACGAACGCCCACCCTAACTTTGGCGCTGTCTATCTTGTCTCTCCAGCAAATCACAGGATTCCTCAACTTGTTGGACATTCACAACCTGACACCTCGATCATGCATCTGGTGTCAACAAGCCAGTTGGCGCGAACTGTTCCTATCTCCGCCCTTATAACAACTCGGATTGCCGGATGCTCCTCGATAACACAAGATTCTTGTCTACTCCGAGTGGGTATAAAGAGCGACGAATCCAGATTAGAGTCACTTTTTCTTCTTCGCATCGTCACTACTACTACTACTACAGTTATGCCCTCTTCACAGACCCCCGCGTCAACCTCTGCTTCCTTTCCAACAGTCGATCTCACCGACTTAGGGAAGGCCCTTACAGATCTCTCTGCCTCTAACAATTCAAGAATGGCGTCTATCGAGGCTGCAATTCAGGGTCTATGTACTTCCATGGACTCTCGGGTTGCAGCTCTTGAAGAAATCGTGCTTAATCCACCCGTTATCCGTTTGATCCTCCTACTCCTCACCCAGCTCCTGCTCACCTCTCCACTGCTTTTGGAAGATTCTCTGTACCTAAGCCTGATCCTCATCCTCTTCGCTCTCCGATCTTTCCTTCCTCTCGATCCACGTTACCATTGGGGTATGGATCCTCGGATCACGCCGATCCCTCCGTTTATTCCACCCCTCCTGCTGAACTGGCGGATCGCCGAATCAACGTTATTTTGGAGCTGTCTAATCTCAAGGAGCTGAATGTGAAAGACGACGTGATGTTGCTCTACCTGTCTTCTCTCCAGCCCTTCGTAAGCCAATTACCTATGGACATCTTTTCTAAGATAAACCAGTCCCTGCGTACCCATGTAATTGCCCTCCACTCTACGTGGACCCAGGTCACTCACCAGGCTCCCTCGCTCCTAGGAGTAGCGGGAATCACTGGGGTGACTATCCAGGCGCCCGCACCTCGCCGGAACACGTCTCCCTGTCGCCGGGCAAACCCACTACGCTCCTCGGGTTCGGGGTTTCAAGCCCCCAAGAACCTTTCGAAGACATAACAACACATAAGATATTCTTTAGCAAACACATAAGATATTCTTTAACTCCAACAAAACCAGCCTCATTCATTTCACACGCAGACACACAGAACATTTACCCCTTCATTTAAATACCTCTACTTCTATAACGGCCAAAAGACTATCAAATATCTAGGACTAAACCTCTAGTCCAACCTAAAATTTTCAATACACTTTAAAATATATACCAAAAATTCTCAGTCACACTTTTTTCATTTAAAACGCTATCTCTTATAAATGGTGCCTTCCTCCCAAACACACCAAATAAATATACTCATCCTTAATCCTCCCAGTAATTCAATACGGAATTCTTTCCTGGGGCATTTCCTTAAAACACCCGACAACTGTAAATTTTCTCAACAAGATACACCGTCTCTGCCTATTTTGCATCACCAACGCATATCGTACTACTTCCACACAATGCCTAGAAATTCTAACAAACACCCTACCATTACAACTTCAACTCAAAAAAACTATTATTAAGCGCTTCATCTTGACATGAAACAATTTACTTCCCCTCTTTCTTCCTCCTCCTCCATCCTATTCTTTCTGCTATCATCTATTAGCAAAATACGCACCAAACATTGCTAACTACCTAGTTCATCCCTCTATACATCCATCTTTTTAACTCACCCACCTTAACAAAATCCATTCAAAACATCTATATGCAAAAATTTCTTTGCTTACGCCTTCTTCAAAGGCTTTTTCACTCGCCCCTTTTACACCCATTGCTCCCGATTAAATCCTCTACTCTCAATCTCCGAATGCGAGATCTTTAGCCTTTTACACGCCTGCACTACGATAACTAAAAACATTAACTACCTCCTTCCCCACTTTACTGCCATCCTTTTCTATACCGATGCACAAAACATAATACACGATCTCTCTCTATCACACAACATCCCCTTTCCCTCCTTTCAACTCGCCTCCTCTCTAATCAATTTTACAAAACATTTCCACATACACCTATGCTGGTTTTCTGTTCACCTAAACAAACTAGAAAACTCCCTCGTAGACTACTTAACCTCAAACTTACACCCAATCTCCCACATCCCTCTCAGCAACTCCTTACCTCTCAAAACCTTTCTAACGCACCTTCTCTTATCCTCTCTAGAAGAATTACAGATGTCCATATCTTCATCTCAAAATGCACTAATCTCCTCTTTACCATACATCAGCACAATTTACACAACTTTCAAAAACAAAAAATTTACACCACCTCGTTCAACCATTCGTTGGCTATCAAGCCACTGCCCATGCAAAGCATGTCTCTTCTGAATTAAAGTTAGCGAAAATCTATACTGTCTTCGGATGCGACACATTAGAAACGCCATACCATCTCATCTTCACATGTCAAATCTTATTTTATCATCGCCAAGATCTTTTATTTCGCTGCCTTTCTTTACTTAATAGATCTCCAACAACACTCTCACATCTTCTGTTACACCCAACACTACTAAAATACCTAGCTACCCTCATTGACACCATTGAAACAACTCTCACCACCGTTGATAACCCTATAACAAACTAATCTCTCTTTCCTTTCTATTTTTAGAATAACATATGTAACTCCTCCCTATCTCTACCAACATTTCCATTATCCACCAACTCTCAAGCTTACGCGAGCATATCAGCACACGCTGGAAAGTGCTTTGAAATCAACCTACCTACCTACCTACCTACCTATCATATTTATAATTTATATTAGTTTTATCCTGAGAATAATTCTTTTATGTATATTTAACTTATTCTTTGAATATTTAAATTTGTTTTCATCTGTTTGGGTGTATTTGGGTAAAAAGTCTCACCCCTTTAAGGTTATTATAGACAAAATTAATATCATTAAATTAACAGCATTATGAATTTAAAACTTGGAATTAAATAAAACAACCATTTCTTGAATAATATTCTGTCACATTCTTTAAAAAACAAGCTAAAGTATATAATTTTTCTGTGAAATGGTAAATTAATTTTAATTGGAGCCTTATGCTTGAATCATATTGATACTCTTAAATCATCTTTCTTTTGGGGCAAGTTTTTCAATCTTAGCTTTTTGATGGCAGTAAGATCTACACAACGTGATACACATAGATTGTAGCCAAAGGCAATAACACTTTCACAGCCTCAAATCCAAGGACTGGTTTCTTTTTTTCACAGCAGTCCAGAACACATGTATAGTTTGTCGCTGAATGTTAAAACAAAGAGTTTCCTCATGCTGGATCTCTAACCTCTTGAAGATTTTTGATAGAAGACACTTCTTCTATAGGGAAGCCTTGAACTTTTCTGATACACATATTATAGTCTCATATTTTCCTTGCATGGCCATATTCAGCAAACGCAACTTTGAAGATATGTCTGTCAGATAAATCAGTGTAAGCAACCACTTTGTTTCTGTAAGCCTTGATGTCAATAAAAGGAAAATTTCAAACTGCACGCATGTAAACACCCTCTGAAGCACATTTTCACGTGATAACCTCCTGACAAAGGATTAGTAAATCAGATGTTCATATTTGGATCCCATATCAAAGCACTTTTGACTAAAGAGCTTCTATAACTCTTTAAGATCAAATGACATTTATCGAGAAGTAAGGTTTTCTCGATGAAGCATGCAATGAGCCACTATCACTGTGAAATTGACTTGTTTTACACTTGCAGTGAAACACTGATGTGCACTTAATATTGCAGATGCTCCATCCGATCAAACACTGTAGCATTGATTCCATTTTCTTTGTTGAAATTATCAACTAACCTGAAAAGAATTTCACCTGTTGTTGTGTCTCCATTGATTTACAGAACAGAAAGTTTTCTCCAATGTCACTTTTCCTTTGGTAACCGTAATAAACCAAGCTCTGGGCATGGTCACAGTCGTCAGTTGACTCATCTAACTCCAATGTAAATTTTGCACCCTCTTTAATGGCAGCTACTACCTGTTCTTTAATATCTTGCGACATCTCTTAAATTTTTTGGTTGTTATCTGACAACGGAAAGCTTAAATTTTCTTCACTGTACCATATCTAAGCATGATACAAACCATATCAAGGGCTGCTAGCTTTTCCAATCTTTCTAAAATTGTGTGTGGCCGCATAAACTTAGTAACTTTTTTTCAACAAGATTCGATACAAGTATTGTTTTTTGAAAAGATACACTCCCTTATTCATAGAGTTGTCTAACTGCTAACGTTTGCGTTGTCCTTATTTTTTTTATAAAATACACAAAATCTTCTCTGCCAGAGTTGGGTCTTTTCCCTATAGATGGCGCTTGAAATTATTTTCTTTAAACGACCCGTGCCTGAACACTTCCCCATATACAATGCATTGTAACTTCTAAATAAATAATTAACTTCTATCTACGAAATTTTCTCTTCAATAAATTAACTTTTTTTATTCTTCACTAAATTCAAAGAAATGCAGGCAAATATCTCTCTTCTTAATGAACAGAAAGTTTTCTGACAAAAGACGGATTCTTGTTTTAGTATTCAAATTATTAATCTTTAATTTTTTATATTTGTCTTCGCGTCTATCAACTTAAATGGCTATTTTTAAATAACACTTTTTATTCTCAATTTTTCGGAAAAATGTCCTAATAAATTTTTACTAGGAAAAATAGCTCTATGATGCCTTTATTTTTGTGAATGTCTTGATGTCTGACACATTGATAACATATGTTGAATCTGAACAGTTAACTAGGCATCTTGATCCTGTTATTATTAAAGGAATGGGAAAACTCACAATGTATATACTCTTTTAAACTTTGATTTTTAATTATATTCTTTATTTGATATTTTATCAATATAACAATTTTATATCTATACTATTTTTAACTGCTTTATAAAATAAATGTTATAGATTTGGCCTGAATAGTGAGTTTGATACAAAATTTCCTTCCGAACTACAAGCTAAGGTATGAAATCTTTTTATATTTATTTTAGGAAATTTTTCATTTTAGTTCGATACTTTTCTTCTGAATTAGAATATATTTCTTTTTTTATATTTCTGATGAAGTGCCACTGAAACGTTGTGAAGCTTGGAAATTATAAAAAAATGATTTGAAATAGATTGAACAGATCTATTGATGACCATATTTGTTCGAAAATTGATCTTTTTAAATTTTGAATAAATTTTTTTTTCTATTTTAATTAATTTTTTAATAAGGTATTTACATATAAACAAATTTATCATAGTAACTTACAATTTGGGGTGAACTATTCTTTCAATGATAATAGACTGAAAAATATGGATTTATTTATTACATTAAATGTAAAAAAATGGTGATATAATCCTTAAAAATGATGTTAAAGATTTTATATAGAATAATTGAGTTATTTGGTCTGTAAGCGAGTAAGTGTACTACTAGTTTTATTTTAGACAACCTAACTTAAAACCTACTTTCTTTCCAACTTTCAAATAATTTACAATTAATGGAATTTTTAATCTTAAAAACTTTTAATCAAATGTTTATTTTTTATATTTGATTTTAAAAGTAAAAGTTATAGTCTTAGTTGTCTTGGCAATGTCCTCATTTTCTTGTATTTTTTTCTCTTTATTCTGACCCTTTTTAAAAAAATCTCATTCGACTAAGCAGGCATCTAGAGTTTAGACGACCTTTTACCTCAAGGGTCAGTCAATCTCCTACTTTTCTTCACGTGACAATTTATTTAACTAGGCCTTTAATTTAAAATCGGTGCTTGTAAATTCCTTGTGATTGTCACCTACATCATTGAACTCAATGAACAAATGAAACTGTTTGCTAATCATTTCTCTTAATCGTTTACATCATTTATGATGTAAAAAATTTTCCTATAGTAATCAATTGATTAGCTTCTCTGTGTGTGTACACTTGGAGTATATAATGATTATATGATTTTGTGATGACTTTAAGATGCTTTTGCAATATTCCGAACTATTTAATGCTTGTTGCTCATACACATGCATTGTCCATGAAAAATGGGAAATTTTTAAATTAAAAATACGAAATGTTAAACACATATTTTATTGCAATTTGTTACTTCCAAATATGTTTTGTTTGAGATCAATTTATTGATTTTCTATTTTTGTCTTCTCATAATTCGAGAGTTTACAAATATTCGGACTTTCACCTCTTTAAAACCTATTTTAGCATCAAAAGGTCTAAAATATTAAATTCATGTGTATATATAGTGTGGTGTATTTAGAAAATTATTGTAGGAGAGGGGGCTTTAAAATTTTTACGTAAGGTGGTTTTTCAAAAGAGGGGAACCGGTGTGAGAAGGTATGATCATTAAATTTAAGGTGTTTTTGAAGATATTCTCTATCAAATTCAATTTATATATTTACAAAATTAGCTATTTCAAATAGACTGGTAAGCAAACGATCCGATTAGTATTATAAACTATAATGGCAACTTGATACTAGGCGCATGGCTCAACGCCTCCTCCTTAAATAGGCGTTGGTTATTTTGAATCACGCATAGAACTACTAGAATAAGTGTTGACCTTTTTGGATTTGCAATCAAAAAAATATTCCATGTACAGTAGAACCTCAAGCATCCCAAAAGGGAACAGAGTTCGGATACGTAAAAACTTTCTAGGCGGGCACGTGTCACTCGTTCGGATACGCGAAAATTATATAATATTTCTTTTACACAAACAGTTTTTTTGTGATTAAAAACTTATAATAACAATATGATGAATCCAAATATATTAAAAAATTTAGAGAATCAATCATTATTTGGAATATGCCCTAAGCTGAGTAATTCACTCATAACTCTTTTTGCATATTATATATATATGCCCAGCAACACAAATTGAGCCTTATTTAAGCAATTGCTTTTTCTATGTTGTTAGTCAAGCAAAGCCGGAAATACTGTTTGAAAGTAATTCACCCTGAGCGCATTATCAATCACTAAAGAAGTGCTAGAGAAAAGAATAAAGAAACTTAAGACAAACGTATAAAATCGACGAATTTGAATTTGGTAGAAGCTTGCATTTCGCAACTGTTACGGGAGACATGCTATTTGTCGAATGTGCAGTCTAACCATAACTATAGAGTCTAGACGAGTGCTTCCCAAACTTTCTTGAACAATATTTTGCCTATTTAAATCTCTTATCCTTAAAAATAGAAAATAATTTGTACACTTTATCGTTTTATTACGCATAAACAAAAGTAAATTACAACATTTATAAAAAATATTGAAGAAGAAAAAGAAGTGTTTTTATTATTAACAAAAGTGGGATGAATCTTGTTATTTAATTTTTGCAAAATTAACAATTCTATGCCTCAAGGAAGAGAGTGAACAACGCAAATCCCTTTGAACGTTATTTTACTTCAAATTCTTCAAAGTGTCACAAACTTAAAATTTTCTGCCATAGCTGAATCACATTTTATATAGTTTTCAAGTAACTTTATGCATTGAAATATCTGGAAAATATTGTAAACGCGAATGCAAAGATACAAGATGTCTTTCTTCATACCTGGACCATATTATTCCAAATTATTGACTTCTTTCATAAGTTCATTAAGATGAAAAAACGAAGATAAGATTTCAACTTCGTCTTAACCACTCTAGAGCTTTATTTTTTTCAACAAAAGCGCTGATCATATTGTAGTGTTCAATAATGCTTGCATTTCTGCTCTGAAGTTAATTAAAACTGTTAATTGCTTCAAATAACTTATCTATGATAAACTTTTTTAATATAAATTTTGGGTCTTTTGATATTGCAAAAAAAATGTATACTTCATCTTTGAGTTCATGCAAGCGTTTTGATCATATTTCCATTATCATCAATTAGCAGGTTTCTAGTCTATTTCATTTAAGTCAGGACGCTTTTTTCTTCAGTGATAGACAACTTCCATCCTACAAGTCTCTCAAGAACGTGTGAAAAGGATTGGTCAGTCCTACACCTCTCTCAAGAACGAGTGAAAAGGGTTGGTCAGTCTTTGCAGCCAAAAAAGTCATGTCAATGTTAAAAACATAAACTAAGTTTAAAAAATTTATCCTGTCCACTCAAAAAAGGGTAAAAAAATTATATCCAATCATATTTTATGAAAATATTTCATTTGATGTGGATTTCACAGCATTTTTGAAGAGGTTCACATAAAATTCTAGTGATATATGGATGAATAAAATTTTTGAAGTGTCCATCTTTATAAGATCAAAATTTTAGATGTCAACTCTTTTTTCAAGATTTGATAAATTGGGATATCCTAACCATAACCCCAAAGAAAGCAGATTGTATTAAACAATTTGATATAAAAAAACCTTAAAATCAAGATATCTTCCGCGTCAGTTGGGATGATATGGGTTAATCTTATGACGACCATAATTTTGAATTCCAAATTAAAAATGGAAAGTTTATAAGAAATCTCTATAATCAAGAAAAATCATTGAGCATTTAGTTAGACAGACACATTCTTAAGAAAATAATGAATTTTTTCATAAAAGGTTTGAAATTCTTTCTTATGTTCTCCCGTAGCATCTGTTACACTTATTCACGCCACTGTTAACACCATGTCAATGTTGTGATGTGCAAATTTCGAGCTTGTACGATGATGTTTGCGCAATCAAACAACTCTAATACACGAGATTAGAAAGATTACGACCGACTTTCCCATATATTTCCTTCAAGACGAAGCATGCAAACATGACAATATGTTTTCCAACATTTCATCTTAACCCACATTTGATCCCAGAAAAGCCTACGGCATTCAATGATTTAATATTCCTCTAATCTTTAATTAGAATTCCTCTGATTGATGATCGCATCAAATTTGTTGGTAAATTGTTTGAACTGAATGAAAATCAATCCCTTCTGTCAGGATTCAAAACCGAGCCAGAAAAAACCATGTCTGCTGGATTCGCAAAATATTTTAGTGTCCTGGTCCGGCTCCTTTGACTTTCTTTTCCTAATAAATAGATTGCAGCTATACTCTTGTTATTTGCCAAAAGAGGTTTTTTTATTCAAAAAGTTTTGAACTATCTATAAGATTAATTTATAAATTAGCAACTAAATTAATCATTCATTTTGGTAAGGAAAAGATATACTTTATTTTTCAAAATGATCTTTATGCATTTATAAAATAAAATCCATTTCTATTCCTTGTATAGTAAACGATGAGAACTAAGCTAATTCCAATTTTTCTACTGATACTGATTCTAAAAATTAATATAAATGCCCTTCCTTAAAAATGTGTAATTGTGTTTCGTTTTTAATCCTCAAAGATAGAGAATCATTTTTTAATTGCGGAGTGAAGTGTCGCAGGTTGATCAAGTTTAAACTACTTATTATTAAATTATGACTTTGTCAAATTCATCGGTGTTATCAACATTTAAGAGAAATCATGACAGCAACAACACTTGCATTACACCAGGTTTTCTTAACCGGTGTCCATATAATAATCCAGGGGGTCCACAGGCGAAATATTATAAATTGTGGTTCACAATGATATTTTGGTGGTCCATGAAGAAAACCATCTCATAACGGTTTTTATTATAAAAAGTTCGCAATAGACTTGACATCGTAAAAAGATCATCGTTGAGCTGCATCAACCAGAGGGATCTCATCAAATGTCTTTCTTTCTTTATTATAAAAATCTTTATCATAACCTCAAAAATTTTATTAGTGAAGAATATTAAATAAAAATTTTTTTGTCCAATTTTTATGAAGGGGTCCACGAAGAAAAAAAGAAGTGAAAAGGGGTACGTGAGTAAAAAAAGGTTGAGAAGCACGGCATTACACAATTGGAAAAAATAAAAACTTTTCTGAATGGATGTAAAAATAGTTATTTAGAAAATTTTTAATATTTAAAAAATCGGCTTTTTATCCAAACTTGATATGACATGTGGGTATCAAAACATTGGGCGAAACGAGACATAAAAACAATATTTTTAATCTTTCTTGCTCCGCCTCTATGTATTCAAATTCGATGGCTGTGAATACTAAGCCCCCTTCCACTTCATAATTTTTTTGAGATGTGACTTAAAATGGCTTGAAAAAAGATGATGAAAAGAAAATTGAAAAGCAAAAGATTTAACTATCTTCTCCAGCTAAACCCATAAACTCACTCAAAAAATGGCAGATTCTTAAAGGTTAAGAGCTTGATATCGAGACTACTAGTTTTAAATTTTTCTGATGTCAGCACCTTTTCTAAATCGGTGTTTATTGAGAACAAATTTCGCGCAAAAAATAATCATCGCTGATAAACCTTATTATCACTTTTTAGAGGTATCTAGAAAACAGGATATTTGTATGGACACAATTTTTTAGCCGATTTCTCACTTGTAAACGAAATCCTCGAAGCGTTTTAAGTGTCACTTATTTTTCATTCGTATATGTAGAATACAAGACGCCCGATCCCCTCATCTTCTTTGAAAAGAGATAGTCTGCTATTTGTATGCACTCTTCTCAAGTTTTATGAGTGCTTCCTTGCATCTATCACCTTCCTTTTCCTTACCTTACAAATGACAATAATTTATTCTTTAGCCTTGAAATCTGAAGGAGTTGTTTAAATAAATGCATGAATATTCATCAAATCAAAGCGAAATATAATAACCTTCTTTTTAAAGAACTTGAAATTTTGCTCTTTGGGAAAATTAAAAGTGGGCGTGTCAAGATACTTAGAGACACGCGAGTAAATATTCTTTAAAGATTTCCATTGTCTGATTTGTCAATGAAAAACTTTTTATTTTTTTATTTTTTCTTCAATTTTTTGGTATAAACTTAAAAAGTTTTTATTTGTCCCCCCCCACAAAGAGAAAAATAATTTCCCCTTGTTAATTAGGTTTTTGGGGGTGTTTTTTGGGGTAGAAGAGCATTACTTACCGCTCCTAACTGCATGCGAATCAGGAACTAGCACACGTGCACTCATGAAGATAAAGAGAAGGCTTCCTCTGAAGCATGCCAAGATACCTTAAGATGGCGTTAAATGCAAAGATACAAAGGGATTATGAATATTGTTCATTGATCAATAAGCAGGGTTCGTGAGTCAGGGGTCCGATATTTTAAAGGAATTGGGGCCGAAGTCGCTATCCAATAACATTTACTAGTCGAAGAACTAACTGTCACTAGTATTTTCGAAAATTAGGTTTTTATCATTCAAGTTTCTTGCTTCATTAATAGTACTGTATTTAACCAAAGTCAAAACTATAATTAATAATTGAGCTGAACTAATTATGCTGGTAGCTTACCCTTTTAATGTGGTAGGCCTTTCTAATTCATTACCCGATTTTTGGACAAAGACCTTTACTTATTTTATTTCATCTATTTCACACACACAGGTTCAGGCTAAATATTGTCAATGTATTTTTGATATTTTGTTGACGTCAGAATCCTCTTTTCCCATTATCTTTATGAATACAACCGATGGAATGCCACCTTTCATTTCCTACTCCTTATCACTAGACATATATATAGAAGTGGAGATAGTGGCGCTGTTAAATGCACTGCCACTTTTCATGTTCTCATATGAATGCGAAGTTAAGCTTTGTGACTTCAGCAGCTGTAGATAATTGCGGTGTATATTTCATTTAATTTCGCATTTTGAGATGAGAGCAATCCAATAAATCATTTTAGTCGTTTTCTGCTTTTTCATTTCCAAGAAAAATGACTTTCTCTTTCGGAAAATATTCGACGCCCACTTCTATTTTTTTTTATGAATCTGTGTCCTACACTTGCGTCGTCTTTTGGCGTGTCTGTATTGGTGTTGTGTATCATATATACTATGGCTTATCACAGTGACGGATCCAGAAATTTCTTATAGGGGCGGGGGCGAAATCTATTAAAATTTTTTTGCAATTTTGCTAAATTCTTCAGAGAATACGACAGTTGTATTATGTCTCGTAGTTTTGCCATGAATAAATTGCAAAAAATTATTTTTCGTACATGTAAGGGTATACATTAGTAATGGTCATAGAGAGGGGGGCTAGGCCCATGAGGCCCGTCCCTTCGATCCGCCACTGACGTATCATATCTTACATGTCTGGATCAGAGTAGCACATCCTTAAAATTTTTCTCTTTAACTCACAAACCCAACAAGTCTTTTGGTGATATAAAATTGAAAAAATTCAAAATTATTAGTGAAGCGAAAGGCTTTTTCACCCCCCCCCCTCTCCTGGATGTGCGCCCCTATTCAAGACTAAATAAAAATAGCAACATTTTCAGGCATCTTAAATTGTAGTGATTTTTTCAGTTGGCGCCAGAGGAATTTGAGTCAACGATAACGCATATAAATTCCCTTCTCAAGAAAATCATGCCACTCAATCTCCACATGCTCATCTTAGGCTTACTCTGTTGTTGCTGCACCTTTGGCTGCTCCATATGGCCAATCATATACCTCAATAAACGAGTAAGATTTATTCAATTTTTTCTTCTTCATAAGTCATATATTCGATGTATCACATCGACTGTCTACTAGAGGCGTGCGCGCACAGCCATTTGTCTGGGATTGCGAGTGCGCGTCCTTTGTTTAAAACTTACTGCGGGTTGACTTGTAAAATTGCGCTTTTTTGCGAAAGAATTCTTGAAAAATCGTATAATTTATAAAATATTCATTTGTTCACGTCTCATTGTATAAAGTGTAGCATCGGTAGAGTTTCATCAAAGTCAATTTAATCTCTAGATCAAGTCACACCTACACTTGAAATACAATTTCACCTGTAAAAAGATAACGAGAAAATTGAAAACTTTAAAGAAATAAATGAAATACACGAATATCAAGAGTTATTCGTTTAAAACTGCGTCATCATCCTACACTTTCTCTTGTTGTGCGTAATGTTTTAAGTTTTTTATGTATCAAGTGTGGCTAGCCAGCTTAATTTCAGTCTTCCTTAACATCTTCAATTTCTGCAAGAAATTCAGCTTTAAAAAGAAGAAAGAGAAGAAGAAGATTCATTAATTCAATTCATTATAAGGAAGATTTAAAATGAAATTTTTGAATGCAAGTACGCGTAAGGCTAAGAAAAGCCGCTCTCAATGTTACTTGTGGGTTGATAAAAGCTAAATACGGTGGAGGTATATCAACATGCGTATCTATCTATACAGACAAGGCGAATTAGAGTACAGTAAGTATATGGAAATAACAGATTCGCGTATTCATTCGTTTATATATAATATATTTATGAAAAAAAAGTTGAGTAAAATTAATGAAAGTATAAAATTATCAAATGTGTGTGTGTGTGTGTATAAATATAAGTATGGTGTTATAAAGTAAATTCATGATAAAGAAGAAATATAACAGTTGAGACATTCGGAATAGACGAGAAACATCATTGGTGTATGCACAGCATGGGAAACATTTACTTTTAATTAACCGTTTCTAGAATATCATTCAAGTATATTATATATAACAAAGCTCCCAATACTGAACCTTGTAGTAGCATAGCTATAATCAAGTTTCTCTTGGTATTTGAATCAATATTATTCACTTGAATAAATGAATTTCTATTAGTCAAAAATGAACGAATCAAACGTACAGAAATATCACTTATTTTATACGAAGGCGACTTATTTAATAGCAATTCTATCGATAAAGAGTCAAAGGCACTTTTCAAATCTAAGAATACGCCAACACAGTCTTCATTGCGATTCCAAGAACTAATTATTCCGTTTACAAAAACTGCATGAAGATTTTCTAGTGAATTGTACTTCCTGAAAGATGTATATATAAAACTTTTGAGATTACTGGTACAACTGAAATATGCCTATGATTTTCATAGCATGTTTACAGCATTTTTTGAAAATTTGTATAATTTTGAAGTTTTAAAGACAACAGGGTAAATACCATGTACTAAGCTTTTATTGAAAATATGTTCCAAAGGGACAGAGATGACAGGGCTTAAATACTTAATTGATTTAGATGTATGCCCATATACTTCTGGACCATTGATGCTTTTAAGTGAATTAATACTTATAAGAACATCGTTCAGTGAAATTTCTCTAAAATCAAAGATTGAGTCATAAGAAGTAAAAATGAATGTGTTTATAGGTATGATGAAATATAAAACAAGTTCTTTTACATTGTAAAGTCTTTGATGACATGAATGACAAACCTGGCAAAACAATTTTAAATTGGGGTCAATGAACGCTCCGTTATATATTTTACTTCATTTTTCATTTATAACTAATATATAACACGGCTTAATATTTTTACTTTTGTTCAATACATTTTAAAGCTCACTTTGATCAAAACAAAATAATTCGAACGTGAAGCCAAGTAGTCTAAATACGTTAAACTTTTCCTAGACTAAATTCGCACAAATCAAATTCGTACATTGAAAAGTTTCAAATAGTTCCCATATTTTATCTTGTCAAATTTTATGTCCATTTGTAAGTCGACTTTAAAAATTTTATACCGAATGAGCAAGTAGTAACAGTTAAAGACAGGATTAAATATGATGCAGGCTAGAAAAAATTTGAGGGTATTTCAAAAGATCAGAAGACCCACTTTTAGGAATACACCAGAGTGTTACACCAGAGCGCTAAATCACAACTTAACACAAAATCATGGAAACAATGGATTGTAAATATATGGATAGATGTTATGCAAAAAATGAAATTGAAACGCGTATGTGATAGAAAAACACAAAGATCAGCTTCATATCAAAATTTTTGTCTCTTTCAGTAAGGTTGTCCTTTTTGGCAAGACCAATTTAGTAAAGTAAAAAAAGAAATGAAAAAATATTATATCATCTCATGCTTATCATAAAATAGCCCACATAATGGCTTTCAAAGATATAAGATGATGAACCAAATTAATCATTTGTCAAGAAATGATTTAATTGACTGTTCATTGCATCGTCACTGCCATAAAATCACACGTTCACTCATCCAAATATGCGGAGAATTTTTCTTTCCCATCATTTTTCTTCATTCTCCCTTATTTCAAATTTATTTTTGATTCAATCTTAAATGATCTGTCTCTAAGTACACTTATTGAGGTCATTGGAGTGAAGCGCTGACTGATACCTGAAAATCAATCAATTTTTTATATTTATAATTATATCTTTAAATAAAATAATCAATTAAAGTTTTTATGCAAAAAAGAAAGTTCAAGTTTATATGAACACAAATATTAATCCACAGAATGCAAACTCGCTGCCAAAGAGATCCTTTAGAATTTGATTTATTCCGCCTTTCTATGGATATTTTTGCAACATTTCTAAATGAATAATAACTTGGTTTAATCGAATTGAAAAAGCGATTAATCTTTCAAACCAGGATTCAGATTGAATAAAGAAATTCTAAAAGTGTAAATATCTTCAATGTTGAGTAGATTAAATGCACAGAGTGGGTGAATAAAATGGCTTGCTAAAATCTAATAATTGTATCGTTTTTTGTACCTTAAACATAGCTACACCCCGCTCTCAATGCTGCACACAATGTGAGGAAGAAACGATGTTTTACATGATAAAAGTTTCACGTTCATGACAAATTGATTCCCTCACGTTTCAAAATAGCGATGACTGAAGACAATTTATTATAATGATATGCTGAAGGATGATTCCAACACAATTTATTATCAGTAACCAGACCTAAAAGTTTGAAACTGTTTACGCATTCTAATCCCAAATCGGGATAAAAGAGTGACTTTTTTAATTGTAGGCAAATATGGTGCGTTTTTTATGAAAAAGTATCAAAACAAATTGTTCTCTTGGTTATGCCTGTATCATATTTTAATAAAAAAGTTATTTAACATTTCATTTTAAAGGCTACTTTTTAACCTGTGTTCGAAAACTCTGGAAAAATAATATTAAAACTGTTTTTCTTAAATATAACCTCTATTTTCCGCTTCACAAGAATTTTGGAACATGAATGGCAATCTTTATTTCTGACATCAACGAAGTAGTGAAAGAAAAGGGGGTAAATGGGATTGAATTTTAGAAACTACGATAGAATTAAAAAAATAGATTTTGGTCTATCCGAAGCGAATAAAAATTAACTGGCCCGAATTTTACAGATCTCTGCTATATATCCTTAATTAAAATTGTTCATCTCTTTGTCTTTATAATGTTTTCTTAAATTTTCTAGGCAAAAGCCGTCATTGAGAAAACTCTGGAGTATGAAAATAGCGCACTCTACTACAAAGTAAGTTTTTACTGCATTTCAATGGCCAACTTTGCACAAGCGCTTAAATTCGAAGATGGATGAAGAAGGAATAAGAACACGAACCAAAAGCCCCAAAAGAAGAGAAAGGGGTTGTGTAGAGAGATAACGAGCCGCTATCGAAAATGAAAGGAGAACCAAAAGACCCGCCTCTTTGCTATTCTAATAAACTCGCCTTCTACCATACACAACTAATTATGCTTGTTGTTAGCGCCAAAAAGCGACCAATCACACTGATGCATATGCATTATCTTCTTGCAATGTATATACATTATTTAGCTGTGAAAATAAGAAATGTTTTTACTTGAAATGAAAAAATGCTTTCATTGAAAGAAAAAGAATCAATATTTTAGTTGAGAACTACTCTATCGATGTGATGAAGAAATCAAATATATCATATTGCTTTTTATTTTAGCATGTTCGATTTTTGCATTCTCCTATTTTCTTGTACAAAGCCACAACACGGGTGGAACGTAATAATCGAAACGTATAGCTAAACTCACCCTTTGCAAAAATATTTGCAAATTCAAAATTTTGTGCTAACTTTTTCAATGTCCCGCATTTTTGTGCAATGGTGGTTTATATACCTTTCAAAAATTAGAAATACCTTTATATAGGAATTGGAGAAGTCATCAACTCTCAATGCATTTATGAAGTCATTTGTGCATCAGATATAGGGTCTTTTGGGAGATACTAAAAAATTGTGACTAGACGAACACTGGTTAAACAACGAAACTAAAGTTTATATGTTCTATCAATTAACATGTATTCAGTCATAGATTAAAAATAGTTTTAATATAAAATGGGAAGAAATTATAGCGAAATCAAATAAAGATTAAATTTATTTTAGACCTCATCATAAATTGGACTAAGGATTTTTGAGTTAGACATAATGGACGCTTAATAATAATTGGGTCTTTTTTAAGTTTTATTTTTGCAAACATTAACGTAATGAAGTCAATTTTCGTTAGTTTGTAAATGTATTTTGCATATTCAAGTGTTTTTGCTTTAACTCTTTTATGCGAAGAAGAAAACCCGTGTCCCATAAAATAAAAGAACGTATATAAAAAGGATTGAAAAATACAGATGGAGCATTACTTTTCAAAAAGGAAGGTTAGAGGGTTAATCACGAAATGTGTTAAGTTCTTTGCAAGTACCAAGTGTCGTATACATCTCATCATTTTTTAGTATTTATACTCCTTGAAAGTTCATAGCCCATTCTAAACGTATTCTTTCAAATCAATTTTAATAACAACGGTTTCTTTTTCAGTTAGGCTTAAAATGGCAGCTCACAAGACTACACTGTCAAAATAGCAACTTTCTTGAATACGTGAGTTCTTTTCTTTTTTCTAAAGTTAAACATAAAATTTAGTGGAGGCGAAAAAGACACTTTGAGTGAATTGTTATGAGTTGTTTCTCATAACAATTCTTCATGCCCGCCTTTATTTTACACGTATTTATCTATTAGGATTGAGTACATCCTCTTTTCCTCTGTAACCACTTTAACCCTTTCGTGACCAGAAAAACCAGACGATATTTATTAAAAAGCAGAAGATTCGTATACAAAGCTATTTGAAAAGCAGACGAAGGTAAACTTGTTTATGTATCATATATGATACGCTGGTCACGAAAGGGATTATAAAGCTTTCGACTACAACAAATTCTTCACATGATTGTGAGGACAAATAATTAGGAGATTTATAGCTTTCCATAAACTCATCAGCATGCATTTCTTTGAAAGTTGAATTTATAGCCAACATGCGGCTGATAAATTCATTAAATTTACCACATTTCGAGGAGTCACCATTTTGGTTATGCCAGCGATAGGACATTTTAATTTCAGAAAGTTTTTAAATAGTTACGATCTTGACGAAAATTGACTGGGAAGGAAACAGGACCTAAAATTAAATGAGTAGAACAAGTTACGCCTGATTTTATTTCTTTAAAACTTTTCTATTTCGAGATGGAGAGTCTGTGATCACTACTCATTTCATGTAATAAAGAGAAATCCTTTGTTGGCTCGTCCAACTCAAAAGAAGTGGAGCATGAGTTGCATGCAATGAATTCAAAACTAAGTACCTAAGAAAAATTCTTGTTTATTAAATTGCGGGAGACAAACGAAAAAGTTTCAATTTTTCAAAGTTAACTTGATCCCACATTCGCATGATTTAAATCCAAAATTAAGCAGCCTAAACACCCCATTCAATAGAACTTCATTTAAAAACCAACTTTGAAACACTTCAAAGCTTCCCATTTTATATATTTATTAACATTTAGGACTATTTTGGTATGAGTATGTACTTGTATTCTTGATCTTTGTATATTTTTCTTAAGTAAAGTGTCTTTATATCTTGATTTACATTCAATTTAGAAATACATACAGTAATTCGCTAAAACGACAATTGGCCCAGATGATTAAACTCATAGTTAACAGTCCTCGATATTTAGACCCACACAGACAATACTTTTAATGGCCGGTAAAATATATTGAAAATCTGTCCTGCTCTTGTTAAATTTTGATCTAATTAGTTTAACAGTCAACTGGTTAATTACATACTTTGTTAGTTTGTTTTCTTCCTATATTAACTTTTATGATAGTTATTTTCCAGAATGGTCGCCACCATCCCTCAGAAATGATACAGAGAATAAAAGTTCTCTGCTCCAAGTTTCATTCAAAAAGAAAGGCACGCGATTAATTCTTCAAGATCGATGTCTGAATGGGGTTAAGTTTAGGGGTGTAGCGATTACTCGTCATCGCCATTATTAGAATGCGCTAAATTTTGAAGAATCAAAATCGTAATCGACAAAAGAATAAAAAATGCTGATTATTTATTGGCCGATTCTTTAATTCAATTAAAATCAGTTTTTTCCATTTTTATCCTTAAAAACAACACTCCTTGACTTTAGTTCAGACAAAGGATCCTGTCAAAATTATACAAGTATCCCATTGTCACTCTCCAAATAAAAATGCTTACAACGTCATTGTATATTAAGATGGCTCTTAAGTGTATAAACTAAAAATCATTAATTTTGTTGCTGCCATAATTTAATTATGTTTATACGTCTAAAACAAATTGGTTTTGAAAATTTGAGCTATTTTTAAAAAACCTAACCCGACCCTCAGAAAAGAAAAGGGATAACAGAATTTTTGGAATTAAAAAAAATGTATCTTTATTGCAAAAAACTATTTGAGATTTTAAATTTTTTTAATAACAAAAGTACCAAGATAACATTGGATCTTCAATATTTGGATAATTTTTTCTGTTTTCAGTGACATTTTGAATAACAAATTGTTTTGTTTTTCATCATTTGTTGGATATTATGATAATCTTCTATGAGCTTTATTCCTCTTTCTGCAACATCATTTACAACTTTAATCTTTTTAAATTTTTCTAAACCTTCTTTAAAACACGATATTTCTTTCATTGAGAAAGACTGTACTGATTGAAAACCGCGCGAAAAATTTTTTTGTAAATAAATTAGCTAATGAAGAAAAATCTAAGGTTAAAAAGAAGATAACTTGTTTTTAGGAAGCCAATGTTCTTTCACATTAATTTCATTATTTTTAGTCGATCAATTTATTATAATTTTAGCCATTTTTGCTTTGATATCATTCGGAACAGTTTCATCAGACAAAGATAAAGCAACATTCTCTGAAGCAAGATGCCAGAGATGATTAGGGAATTTCTGGGAAGTCACTTGACTAATTAAATCAATTTTCTGAAACTTTATGAACTTGACCATAAAATTGAAGTCGTGGTATGGCGCTTTAATGTCATTAGGACAAGTAAACCATGCAGGAACGTAGATAAGTGGAACAAAAACGCATATTCTTGTTATGGAGTTAATTTGTGACAATTCCATTTTAAACTCATTTTTAAGCAAAAATTTTAAAAGCATAAATTACTTTGTACATCCATCTTGCATGGCTGACGGCACCAGGTCTACAAAATAATATTTCATTGCCATGTACTTCAACAATAAATATTAATGTGAGTTCTGGTAGCTCTTTATAATCATCTCTTATCTGATTGTTTTGAGAAAGATGATATTTGACAAATTTAGAAATTTCACAGCGATCATAATCAGAAATTTTATCTCTACCTGTTATATACTTATCTATTGCGTGGCAATTTTCCTTTAATTTTTTGAAGTGAATGTTTTTTTGAGATTTCATTTCCTCTTCAGAAATTTTCCATCTTTTTTCCTCTCTTTCAACTTCCTTCATTTTTCTCTTTAATATTCTTTCTTCTTTATGCAATAACTTTTGATCTAATCCAGTCATAGAACCGGGTCGACATTTTTGACGTTGAAGATTCAGAAACTTTTTATCCTCTTCAATTTTTATTTGGGACAAAGTATCCAATGGGCTATATCGAATAAATCACCTATTCTTTCAATAAATCTGTTAACGTTTTTTTGTAAATCTTTCCATTCTTCGTAGACTTTAAGCAGCTTTTCAATCCAATGGTCAATTCTTTTTGTGGGAATTCGAGCTTTCTGCCAAAAAAATAAAAATTTCTTGAATTACTAAAGTCGCACTTTCTTTTGCAGTGAGTTTTACAAATTATTAAATAATACGCATGTCTGACGATTTGAAGGCATTTTTGCTCCAACAATTTAGAATTAGAATAGAATTTATTGAACAAAAAAATGATGACTTTTTATCTGTTCATCTTATATAATATGTATGTGTGTGAAGGTATAATTATGTGTTATACAAAGTTGACATAACTTTTTATGTGTAAAATAAATGTTTTATCAGATATATAAAAAAGTGTGTTGAAAATAACAAGAATATACAAAATAGAGGGGAGAAGAAATACAATGTAGGATAAAAGAAATGATAGAGAAAGGTGCAGGTAACAAATTTACATAGCAAATCAGGAAAAAAATTAAACCAAATTTTAGAGGCAGAAAG